>CM023608.1:6431659-6654159 GCA_013358685.1 Antennarius maculatus | reverse complement strand
GTTAAGGAACATTACTGTTGTTCACTATTCTAACTTCATGACAAATAAAAATAAAATGAAAAAGAGTAAAGTGTGATGTCAGACTCATTTTGCTACTGAATGTCAAATATAACTACTCTCAGATGTCACGGTTATTTTATCTTCTAGGTCTGCAAAATGGGGCAGGACGGTGCTGCAGTGGGTAGCACTGTCGCCGCACAACACGGCGGTTCTGGGTTGGAATCCCGCTCTGTGCAGAGTTTTCATGTTCTCCCTGTGTCTGCATGGGTTCTCTCTTTGTTCTCCGGCTTCCTCCCACCTCCAAAGCATGTGCTTCAGGTTAACTGGCCGGTCCCAAATTGCCCATAGGAGTGAGTGTGTGTATGCGTGGTTGTCTGTCTTGGTGTGTGGCTCCACGGTGCACTGGCGTCATGCTCGGAGTGTCCCCAGCCTCACGCCCTGTGCCAGCTGGGATAGGCTCCAGCTCCCCGTGACCCGTGGCAGATACAGCGGAAGAAAATGGATGGATGGAAAAATGTTTTGCTCCTGATTATGTGTCTGTCTCTACTGATTCAAGTGAATTGAATATAATTTCCCATTCATTTGACCATATTGTACAAATTGTTGTCAAATTTTTTTGGTATTCAGTTCTCAGATTTCATTCTGACTTTGAGTAGCATTCTCTCTTTTTATTTTTCAGGTGCTCCAAAAACAAGTAAAACAAAACCTTTCTTGCTAAGATACACAGCCTGTGACCAGTGTGGACACACACACACACACACACACACACACACACACACACACACACACACACACACACACACACACACACACACACACACACACACACGGAGGATGGAATGTTTTTTGTTTGATATGTGAGCCTCATTAACACCGTTGTGTCTTTAAGGAATGGTGGACACAACAACAACAACAATCACGACAGCTACATCCATCCTGTGTGATGATTTACACTCTCTTTTACAACCTAAGCCTTATTTTTAACTTTTGGCCAGCTGCAAAGTCTGCCACTGCCTTAGCCTTCCTTACTGGTACTGCTATTACTGCATTTATGACAAACACATTCTCATCAGAAATGTTCATTTGTCCACTTCCTTCTTTCCTGTTTGGAAACCTACTTATGTCTGAACTGATCTTTGACTACTTTGAATTGAGAAAACTATTAAATGTACAAAGTTCTTGACTATTTCCATTTCATGTTTCATGTAAGTAGTTACATAACTATTTTGCAGAATTTAGTCATGAGCAAAGCATAAAATATTAACACCGTGTGTCAGTCCACAGATGCAGATGTGTCATTACAGGGCACAGATACATCAGCGTATGTTTATTTATTTAACTTGTATTTATTTATGTACATTTATCTATCCATCAACCTATCTATCTATCTATCTATCTATCTATCTATCTATCTATCTATCTATCTATCTATCTATCTATCTATCTATCTATCTATCTATCTATCTATCTATCTATCTATCTATCTATCTATCTATCTATCTATCTATCTATCTATCTATCTATCTATCTATCTATCTATCTATCTATCTATCTATCTATCTATCTATCTATCTAAGTCATGTATTTGCTACATGTAGCCCCCTGTCAGTACACATCACTGATACTTTGGGATATTTTTTTTATTTTTTATTTTAATATACTATTCTGATCCCCGAAGGGAAATTAAGAGTGTTTATTATGACTGTCAAATTATGATTGTAAATCTTTAAACCTTTCTCTTCCGGTCACCCTTGATTAGTAAAATCACTGACTTAAAAAACATTCTCAGAGTCCATAAAACAGCGTGTGACTTACGGAATAAACAGTAATGGTGAGTCAATACATTGACCCTCAGTAGTAGCCAACCATCACATGTTACCCTCCAGTCGGATGTCTCCCACAGGCTCCAGACCCGTCTAATGACAGCCCTCGACACAATCCACTGAGAGGTCAGAGGTCACGGGTCAACATCACCACATCACCAACAGGGAGGGGTGTGTGTGTGTGTGTGTGTGTGTGTGTGTGTGTGTGTGTGTGTGTGTGTGTGTGTGTGTGTGTGTGTGTGTGTGTGTGTGTGTGTGTGTGTGTGTACTAACGAGAATGTGATCAGAGTTAAGCGAACTCCATAAGAGCTTTATATTCCAACTCATGCCAACAGGTATTTGCCTACAGGGCAAATTCTTGGTTCTGCTCATCATAGATATCACCAAAATAAAGAAAACCAGTAAAGAAAACCTTCACTTTCTCTCATAGAATTATGTGTCTCCTCATTCTCTCCTACTCCCTCGTCTCACACCATCATAAAAATACTCTCTTCATCTCTTTCATCTTTCTTCCCTCCCAGAATTTGCTGATTCCAAAAATAATTCCGGCCTCTCCCTCTGCTCCTCCATCCTTAACCTCATCTTGGTCTGCAGCTGATCTTCCTCGGCCGGACCCTCAGGTACCAAGCTCAGTGGACGCCGAGGCTGAAGCATGCATCACTGTCAAGCTAAATGTAGAATCAGCATTTCTGAGCCCGCCAAACCTGCGGCTGGGCCTAACCCTTACCTGGTCAGTACAGAGGAGACGCCGAGGCCCCAGAAGGCTTTGCACCGCCCTAGTATTGATTTCTCTCCTTTCCTACAGAAACAAAGAGACTTTCTGTTACATGATATATCATAATCATATAATTTGTAGCTTAGAGTCCGCAGATACACAGGAAGCAGGCCAACATTAGAGAGAGTGAAAGAGAGAGACCTACATAAAGAACTCTGGCCTGTCTCAAGGAGAAAAAATAATTACAGCTTCTAAATTTCTGCTCCATTTCCTTCATGGTAAAGATTTAAGTGTCTCAGCTTCTGATGTATGTGAAACTACAAACCCATGCCAAAGACTCTGATTTTTAGTTAAATGAAGCACACCTAAAAGCTAATATGTGTGCCAATATTTGAGTTTAAAACTGGGTCATGCCCACGTTCCGTGAAATTGGAGTAAGTGAGGATTCCCTTGTGTACATTCTGTGCACCACCCACTCTCCCAGTGTCAGCTGATCACATGGTCCCATTCAAGGTCGTCATAAAACGCTAAATATTAATGCATTTTGAATATGCACCTGTGCATCAGAGGGGGCTCAGTTTTTGGGTTATGCTGAAACAGAGAAATACAACCCGATATGGTGCAGCAAGACAAACGTGTAGATGAAGATGATGAAGAATACTTTCATAATCCAGAGGCGAAATTATTTAATGTGTGTATGGAAACGACAAAGAGGAAAAGAGAACAAAACTCTCCTCGTGCAGAAAGACAATATTGTTACTTCTGCTTTTGCTACATTTTTTTTTCCTAAGCACATTTTCACAACCTCTCCCAGTGTCATCATATCTGTTGCGGATGAAACTTTTGATGTTTCACTGCCACATCATTTGATACAGATGTGTTGATACAACTGCTTTTATTACTGTACATGAGATATGATGTTCATTGTCATGCTACGTTACATTTAGAATGGTTGTTGCACTACTTGCATTAAATTATCATAATCATTAGGGACGAGCGAGCACACCATGTATTTGTATCTGTATCTGTTCAACCATCGAAATTATTTTCATGCGTATCAGTACTCGGAATGGGCGGGACGTAAACCGGAAGTGGATGTGGTTTGAACGGAAATGGGCGGGGCTTAAATCGGTACATTACTATAAGTCTGAAATTAATATGAATTGATCAGAAGTTGCTATATTTATTGTTTATTTTAAACACATTTACAGACCAGCCTAATGAATACAATGCATGCAAACAGAAATTATGAACTACACAGAATGCATGAACAAGAATTGTTATACTTAACAAAACTTTCTAATTATTTTCTTCTTTTTCTTTTTTCATTTTTTTTAAATTTTGAGAGTGAGAGAGAGAAAGAGAGATAGAGAAACAGCATGTTTTTGTGTGTGGTTGTGTGTGTGTGTGTGTGTGTGTGTGCGCTAGCACACGCTATGAAACAGTTAAAATATCTATACAGTATATAAATTATTCATTTAAACTGAAAGAAAGTGTCAAACTAAGCAGAGATTCTCTGTTGCATCCGTGTATTTCAGTGGTCCCCAATCACCGGATCATGACCCGGTACCAGGTCATGGGACATTAGGTACCGGGCGGCACAGAACATTTGACTTTCTTTTTTTTTATTGATTACCAGTCTGAAGATGTTTTATTTTGAAAAGTATGCATGCATCCGTCCCGCTTGACAAGTGTTGGTCACGGGACAGGTTACCAGCTGTTACCCCTAAATTATGCACCCACAACTGCGCCAGTGTTCTGGATTAAAGTCAAGGCAGATTATCCTGAAGTCACCCAAGAAGTATCAAAAACCCTGCTTCCATTTCCAAACTCTTGTCTTTATGAAGAGGGATTTTCAGCAATGATTGTACAGAAAACCAATCTGCGGAGTAGACCAAACATCCGGAACACACTTCATGTGTCATGGTCTCCTGTTACCCCTAGATCAGTGGTCCCCAACCACTAATTTTTATTATTGTAATTATTATTATTTGATTGGCTTGTTCACCCTTTTATTGGAAATTATCAGTATTTCTCCTATGTTGAATACACTGATTACAAGTCACTATATTTCAAAATAAACCTCAGCGCAGTCACTTGAGTTTTTAATATAATTATTTCTTACAATAATTTCGTTTACAGAGATGTTGATTACCATTTATGAAAAAATGGTTCATTGTCTGTTGATATTTCCATTTTACAAAAACCACTGTGGATAATTTATTATTGGACTACAGCTGTCCTGGCATCATTAATGATTATCGAGCAAATGAAGGCAGGTCTGTGAAAATATTGTCTTGGATGAAACTGGTCCGTGGCGCAAGAAAGGTTGGGGACCGGTGGTTATGAGGGTTGTCCTTCAGCACAGCACGAGTACTGATGAGTTTCATTTGTATTGTGCTTCTACTTGTCAAAAATGGTTTATTCATACCGGATACTTGTCTGAAACAAGTACCCGGCTCAACCCTAATAATCTTTTTTTTTTTTTTATTTAATCATTTTTAAATCCCTCCTCTGAGGCACTTTAGGCAGTTTTTGGTGCTTAAAGCTTTATTTTGTGGAACTGAATTTGTTCCTGAGTTTGTGGCCATGAATCCTCTGATCATTCTGGTGACTTTCACAGTTTACAGACACAAAATGTATATAAATGCTTTCTGTGAACCTTAAGTTTCACCCTAATAAATTCAGCCGTGTGAAAATATCCTGAGAACTTTTACATCTTTTTTTAAATTTTGGGTAAATACAAGACTGTATACCAGTATACACATGCTATGTGGTTGGCATGTCTTTTGGCAAGTGCGGCTCAGCAATATGATGGATGGTTTCCAAACAAAAACCGAGTTTGAGGAGCAAGCAGGAGAGAAACTGGAGGTAGATGATGGATGGATCGGTCAGCGGCATTGCTCGCCACAGCACACAGCTCTCACAACACATCATAGCACTCCAAAAACGTGTTTCTCCACGAAATACCCCCCCCCCCCCGGACTCTGAGCTGACAAAATGACCTCATGTGGACCTTTTAAAATATACAGACTCTGAATTGTGTACATGTGTTTACTGTTCAGCAGCACGCATGAAATTTTAATTTCCTTCAGGGTTCACAAATCCAAAAAAAAATGTTGAGCTTTAACATTGGTGTTTACAATAAAATACACAATATCCTGTGAGGGTCAGGTGGCCTTTGCTCTGTAAACTGAGGTTTAATGGAGGTTGAAGGATTTTCACTGCCTCTGAAGTGCAGTCTGAAAGACAGGAAAGGATTTGAGTTCTTAAAAAAACAGTTATGTGAAGGGTTACAACGATTTAGTTACAAAGGTTTCCTTCTCAATTAGACACTATATTAGCAATCTGAGTTTAAAAGTTAATTATTAACATTGAGTTAAAAAAAATGATGTTGACTAGCTTTTGTAAGGGCGTTTCAAACCATCATGCTTCTGGATATAGCTTATCGCTTAGCTTAGCTTAGCTGATCAAAAATGGATACTTTAACAAGTTCTGATTTACCTCAATATACCTCAATGTATCATCCAAAGTATCTGTCACAGATTGGAAACCTCCGATATAGCGCTTAAATCTAACACTGAATAAATTCCTGTTCTAATGACGTGATGAATGAATGAATGAATGAATGAATGAATGAATGAATGAATGAATGAATGAATGAATGAACGAACGAATGAATGAGTTCATTTATTTTGAATACCAAAAAAAACCAAAATAACAATAACAAACAATAATAAATACACCAGAATGGTGTGAACACTATCCGAAAAGGAGTAGGAAGAAGTGTAAACTTATTAAACTCCTACCCCCTTATTCTCAGAAAAAGAAAAAAAAAATACTCATTACAAAATACTAGCTGATAATATTTAGAGAAGTAAATCAATCATGTAAACTGCATAGTCATAGAAAGATTAAAATAAAAATAAAAAAAACAAAGTAAGTAAAACGGAAGGAGAAAACAAACAAACAAATAAAACAGTATAGGGATCAAATGAGGAACATAATCATTAAAGACAAAGAGTAGACCTTTAACTGAAAATCCTTGATTGATCTCTGCAGGGAAGTCATCCTGGTGACTTCCTCCTCCACACAGAGGTCGAGGTCATTGTCATGGTTTTAGCTAGTAGTGTCTCCATAAAAAGTAAAACACTGGTTGTTAATGTCATTGATGAATCAAGTTATATGAATGAATGATCTATCTTTATTTGATTAAATAATAGAACTATATACGATCCATGTTAGTGACACAAAGAATGTGACGCAAACCAGATTAGGACCCAAAGGCAGGACACCGGTGGAGAAATTTTCATCCATTGCTTATTCAGGCAAAGCAAAACAATCAGTAAGCACAAGAAGACAGTAAGCACAAGAATTCCAAAAACTAGATACAAGGGCGTGAGTACAAAATATTCTGGAACAGAGCCGAAAAGGAACCAGGCTGAAAAAGCCTCAGGTTGATCAGTTTGATCATGTCCAGGTATCGAGAGGAACCACAGGTGTGGAGAAGAGGCTCCGCCCACGTGTTCGGCCTCTCCTCCTGCCACACCCCAGCACAGCAGAGCAACAGAGCACCTACACCAAACCGTGACAGAATGTTTATCAAAACAGGGATCAAGATGACATTTGCAATCCCACTACATGAGTAAAAACAGCAATTTTTCAATTTCACTATAGTAGTAAAAACCGAAAAAAGAAAAAAATTGTACTTTTAATCTATGAATTTTTATTTATATTGTCTATTCTTTAAGCTTTTTTATTTTAATGATTTAAATGTAAAATCAGATTTGATTGAAATGTTACATTCTTGACAGATTTGTAATATTTCCAACAACAAATATATAACAATTAAATTATTACGCATTCATTAATGAGTAATATGGGAAAATGTCACATTGTAAGAAAAAATTTTTAACAGAAAAAAGGAGCGTAAAACCCATTAACACTCAATTCAACCTCAATTTTATACCAAGGTGAGTGTATGCACTCTGAAATCTGAAATGTCATTAGTAAAAGAGCCCGAAGCCAGCTGAACTGTGGGTAATTCTTGTCACAAAGCATTGGGGGAAAACACATTGGTTGTTGAACAGAGCGACTCCGACTCACTTCATATAATCAATACGAGCAGATCCCAAAGCCCTGTTCCTTCAGAGGCTCCAACATTTACATTTTGATTCAGGTCCTCCATGAGAAGAGGAGGAGGGAGTCATCAGAAAAAAGGTTAACTCTATCGTCTTTTAACTCTCCTCCTCCACCACCCTTTCTTCCTTCTGCAGTGTGGTCCTGGAGATGAAGGTAAGTTTGATCCTCCTCACAGCCGGAGGTGCTGCAGGGAGCATATTGAGATGCCACGGAGCATCAGAGCCAGTTTGCCACCGCCTTCTCTGACAAGTCCGAAGCACTTCTCCTGATCTACGGCCTGTTGATAGCTTGTCAATATATGGATCCTCACCCTCTCCTCGCTCTAATTCAGTGAAAAAATCTAGTTTTCCATTAGTCTCTGGCCCGCCAACGTCACCCCAAGGTTCTCCACCTGTAATTATTAAAGGCAGATGCCCTGAAAGCAATCAGCGCAACGCCATTTGTATCTTTGAAATCTTAATAAGCCATAGGCAGAGAGGGGTGGCAAAGGAGGAGCACTAAAAGCAGGTGAGGTGTGCAAAAACGGGAAAGAAGATGAGAAGTAGAACAGGGAGACAAGGAGATTGGAAGATGTGGGGAAAAAAGGTATTAAGAGAAGATGTAGATTTGAAACATGGTGAAAAGAAGAGAGGTGAAAAAAGTGAATGAAGGGATGACATGAGGGAGATCTAGGAATGAAAAGGGAACGCACAAAGGGCAAGAGAGGAGAAGGACTCAACAAGAGGAAGTGAGATGGAAGAAGATGACAAAAGAAAAAGATGGTGAAAGCGAGAAGGATGACTTGAGAAGCAAAGACATGCTGATAAGAGAGAATAGATGGAGGTGAAGAGGTCAAAAATGAAGAAAAAGAGAAACAAACAAAAGTAGTTAGTTGATAGGAGAGAAGGAAACATGGAAGAAGATTAGAAGGCCACGTGTTTGAGATGAGAGAAAAACCTCTCTCATCTAAAGCCTGTAGAGATCAGAACAGGTCCAGATTCATGTCAGTGTGACCAGCGATGTGTCAGACCAGGATGAGTCTTTACATTGTAACTACATTGTACTCTCTGCTCCATACAATTTAAACTTATGTTTACATAATTATGTTTATATGAAAATAACCATTAGACTTTAGATATGCATTCATTGGTGTGCATCACACACAACAGACAAAACAAAGTCATAAAAACTATAAAATCATCAAATAAACAAGATACTTGACAGTGAAGGAAAATACAACAAAATACTTAAACTGCATCAAATTGGTATTCATCATGAAATTTTAAGAAGTGTGTGCCAGATGTCAGTGTCTGACAAATCAAATCGGATCACATCTTCTGCAAAACTTTATCTAAAGATGCAGTCCTGAGGTCACCATACCAGCTAGCATTTGGTATGATTCAGACTTGTTTGTCTATATGTGGCTCCACGGTCCACTGGCATCGCATCTGGAGTGTCCCCTGCCTCACACCCGAGTCAGCTGGGATAGGCTCCAGTACCCCGTCACCTGCAACAGTGGAAAAGCGGGTGTAAAAACTGAATGAATGAATGATTATGTCCATGAAAAAGTGCAGAGTAGGTGAAAAAGGACATTTCTAGGAGGATAATTTCAGACAACTAACAAATAGAGTCACATGAAAATTGACACAGCTTATCCAATTTCCAGGCTATAAATCATAATTGGTTATTTTCTGGTTATTTTCAGGTTGAGTTACGCTTTTTAAGAATAGAATTCACTCCAAAAGCATGGGGAAAAAGATTCTGTGAGAACCGTAGGCTCAGCTGGTAAACTAATATGCACAGATACTATTCTCTACGTTTGACAACTTAACATGCGCAGGATGGAAACAAGAGCTGGGCGGCAACTTTATCAGTCTGGGTCAGCAGTCTGGGATTTCAGAAAGCATTCCATCTCTGAACAACTTTAAAGTGGGTCAACAAGAGGAGAGTACACTGAGTAAAATGTTCTCCGACTATTCCCTATCCTCTGCCAGGTATTCTGCAGTTTTCAATCCAGAAGAGACAAAGGAGGGTAAGAAACTCTGGTACCATTCTTAGTGGAAGTAATGCAGGTCAGGTTGATGACTCTCAGGCCAGTGGGCCAATTTTATTTTTTATAATAAAAATAAAATGTGAAAGTTTCTGGTTGTGCTTTAAAGTTACAACTGCACAGACATGTGAACTGTGTCAATATCCCCCTAAAATCTTTTTAGTATGTATGTATTAGTATGTATTAGTTTTTAATGTATGTAACTATAACTCATGCCATGTGGACTTGCATCAACAGTTGAACTACCACTCATAAAATAAAGCAATAGTTGTGTTCTATCTAATGCTTTGGGGTTTTTTGTTCTTTTAGGCAGATTTGTATGCTGTCATATGATGATGATGATCCTTCCATACTGGAAGACTCTGCAGTGAAGCACTGCAGTTTTTTTGTTACAAAAACATCAGTGCTTGTAGCGGTGAATATGCTCTTGTACACCTGTACCAATTGAGGCATGCACCAGCTGTGGTATCACTCCTGAAAACATGCTGGTCAACACCACTCTGAATTTGAACGTGTTAAGCAAAGTAAAGATTGTGTATTCAGTATGTGGCCTTATTGAGATTGTATTGATTATATTAAAGTTGAATGGGTGAAATTTTGTAGGAGAACTTATGATAATGATAATGATAGAAAATACTTCTAATTTGCACTGTAGATTCAAAATGGATTACATCCTGTTGAATTCAAGTCAGCTTGAAAAACTTTTTTTATTAATAGAACTCTATATGCTCCTGTATACACGGTACCTGAATTTGAATGTGACATACAGGGTTTTCGTTGATGCAATTTTGATCCACCAAATTTTGTGATCCATGTCAAATCATTACCTATGGCACCTCTAAGGGATCTAACATTTCTGGTGACACTCTGAGCTTCACTGGCCACACAACACCAGCTTCCTGTTTCACTGTATAAAATCAAGTTACTGGACACCATTTGATGAAAACTCACAATGTTCACATTAAATCGTCTTCAGTATTAGTGTTACGTGTGTTAAGAAATCATGTGAGGTTAGTCAATTCAAATGGCTAATAGGACTGCAACAAGGGAGGAAATTTTGTCATTTGTTGCTGCTAGGAGGTGAGACAACTTTGTTAATCGTTTGGTGGGATATTTCTCATAGATTTATAAGTAATTACATAGATACCCAAAAACACATTGAAGAAGAGAAGTCTTTAAAATGCTTAACTTAGTTGTGAAGCACAAATGTGAGAAAATCACACAAAATGAGTATATGAGTTTTCCTACATGAACCATGACCTGTACTGCTTGCATTTCCTCTTTACTCTCTTCCTTCCTTGCACTGCTTACTTCTGAGAATTTTTTATATTCACTGTTTTCAGTTTTATCCTCCAGTGGATGGAGGTGAACTTTACAGAGACCTGTTTCACATTCTCATCCTGTCAGGAGTGACTGACTAAATTTTTTAGAAAAGGTCTTTCACTTTCATGTTGTCTTTTGTCTCTGACTCTCAACCTCTCTTCCCTACAGATATATCTGACAAAGGGTCGGTGTTGGTAGCAGCACCAATTGAATGCCGAGCTGTCAGAAATTCAGTGTTTGTCATTTGCTAAATATCACCAGACAAGAATATCAATATTGGATTTTTTTTAATTTTTTTTTTTTGCACAACCCACGTTGCTGTCAATGAGTCAATGATGGCCGAAGTTTTATACAAGTCTCACTTTCAAAAACATGTGATACTGTCAGTAACGATTCAGTGAAGGTCATACCTCCAGTCTCAAGGATAAAAAAGTTTCATAGCAAACCAATATAAAACCCTTGTTATATTTACCTCCTATCTCAAATTTGTAATTTCCATTCACACAGAATTTTGTTCATTAAGACAAAAACAGAATTACCTCCAAAAACCTTCATCACCTCTGGTTTGTCCCAGGGTGAGTCCAGAATCTCTTACACATTGCTGAAAATTGTATTCCATGCTAGTTGTGATGACGGCAGTAGTAGGGGCGTCAGTAGCTCAGTCCACTAAGTCTTGGACTGGGGTTCAAGACCCAGTTCCACAACTTTTGGAGTATTAGCTGGACATGGGAGGTGTCACTTCACCTCCTGAGCACTGCCAAGGTGTCCTTGAGCAAGGCACCCCTTCCCCCCTAGAAGCTGTTCATTTGGGGCGCCCCTAGAGGTTGCTGCCTACTGTTCTACCTCCCCATTACTTGCATGCGATTTGTGTGAGTATGTGTGCGTTACGGGCCTGTATGCGTGGAGTTTACTAGAGCGAAAAGATCATTTCCCCTACGGAAAAAACTTAAAAATTAAAATTACATCAGTTACACCATATATGTTATAAGACACTGAGGATGAGGAAAGAGAAACATTCATCCTTCCGTATGTTGAGTAAGAAAAGATAAAACATGTTTTTGACTTTAAAGGGATTTCAAGAAGATATCTTGGCATCATCATCCTTGAACTGCACGTGTGTGTTTTTAGTTATTGTTTTAGTTTGACAGCATTAAAATTCTCACCTCAACAATCAAACATTAAAGAACTTATTCCTTTCTTTTGTACTTTACAGCTTCTTCAAAAGAGATGAACTTTACCAAGTGTCTTTTTGCATCCTGATCTTGTCAGGCGAGTGAGAGAAAACTTTGATGGAAAAGGTCTTGTTCTCTCAGTTGGCCTTCCAAGAAATGAGGCCTTCACCTCATTTATTGCTGAGTTGCAGCGTTTTCAAGCACCAGACCCTGACAGGAAAAGTGTCAGGCCAGTTTCTGACATAAATTTGCATCCCTCAATGATGGGTGACAGCGCTTAAAGGCCAGTAGAAAACCTGCATCGATCGGCATGTGGAAACTATTCAAAGAAACAGATGAGCTGAAGGAGCAGAGAGGTTCTCATATCTCCCCTCCGTCCCTTCATCCCTGCAAACCACCACTTGCTTTAAAGAACCGAACTTCATTAAATTGTGCCACTTGGTGTTTGTATCACATTGTGGAGAGGGGGAGGTGATGATGTGTGAGGGGGTGTTGAAAGATCAGAGCATTGCCACAAAAGAGCTATTAACTCTGCTCCACCATTTGTGTTGTTCTCCTGCATACGAAAGCAGCAAGCAGGTTGTCACGGTACATTCCCACGACGACACAACCAGAACACTGGTAATAGGGGAGTACACACATACTCAGGTATACAGAGAGTCAGGAACAAATACACATACTGATTATACACAAGTACAAAAAAGAAAAGGCAAGCACACTAAAGAGTAAAGAGATCTGTGCTTCGATTGTAAGCTTGAATACCAAACTTTTACAGATGATGTGTGAAGTGGGGCTGCTTCTTTGGATTTCTATTGTTATTAATCAATGTTTTCATAATAAATGATGACATAAATGACGAAAAAGAAAACATAAATTTGGCTATCAAAATCATATTTTCTTGAATGCATTTATTTCTCAATGCAATTTAGTCAAATCTTTAAGTTTGACTCCAATGTCTTCCTGTATTTACAGTAAGGATGACTGATGTGATATCCCCCACTGTTTTGAACAGTAATTTTTTTATTTAAAAGCCTCAAAATGGAAGTTTGGATGAAACCAGAGTGATTTGATGTAGCTTTGATATCTTTGATATATGATCACAATACGGCAGCAAGGAGGAGTGTTTAGCACACATCATACAGAGAACAGCTGATTGCAGGTTACAGAGCAAGTCACCACATGGGCCACATGAAGACAACCAATTACAAACATTGATACCTGTGGGCAATTTATCATCCCCATATCATTTGTATTGCATATTCTTTAATGTAGCCGCAAGAGGGCACAAGCCAGTGTCTTATTGTGCCGGTCCCAAGCCCGGATAAATACAGAGGGTTGCGTTAGGAAGGGCATCCGGCGTAAAACTTTTGCCAAATCAAAGATGCGAATCAAACATATGACTTCCATACCGGATCGGTCGAGGCCCGGGTTAACAACGACCGCCATCGGCGCTGTTGACCTACAGGGCGCCGGTGGAAATTGGATTACTGTTGGTCGAAGAAGGAGAGGAGGAAAGTGCGTTCGCACGAAGAAAGAGAAGAGGAGCGCCAAGAGTATAGGACTAAGAGTAGGGACGTTGAATGTTGGAACTATGACAGGAAAAGGTAGAGAGTTGGTCGACATGATGCAGAGGAGGAAGGTAGACATACTGTGTGTCCAGGAGACCAGGTGGAAAGGTAGCAAGGCTAGAAGTTTAGGAGCAGGGTTCAAGTTGTTCTATCATGGTGTAGATAGAAAGAGAAATGGAGTAGGAGTCATCTTGAAGGAGGAGTTTGTTAGGAATGTCCTGGAGGTAAAAAGAGTGTCGGATAGAGTGATGAGTCTGAAGCTAGAAATAGAAGGTGTGATGTTCAATGTTGTTAGTGGGTATGCTCCACAGGTAGGATGTGAGCTGGAGGAGAAGGAGAAATTCTGGTTGGACTTTGATGAAGTGATGCAGAGCATACCTAGAAGTGAGAGAGTTGTCATCGGTGCAGACTTCAATGGACATGTTGGTGCAGGTAACAGAGGTGATGAGGAAGTGATGGGCAGGTTTGGTATCCAGGAGAGGAATGCAGAAGGACAGATGGTAGTTGACTTTGCAAAAAGGATGGAAATGGCTGTAGTGAATACTTTCTTCCAGAAGAGGCAGGAACATAGGGTGACCTATAAGAGTGGTGGTAGGAGCACACAGGTAGACTACATCTTGTGTAGACGATGTAACCTGAAGGAGATCAGTGACTGCAAAGTAGTGGTAGGCGAGAGTGTAGCCAAACAGCATAGGATGGTGGTGTGTAGGATGACTCTGGTGGTGAGGAAGATGAAGAGGACAAAGACAGAGCAGAAGACGAAATGGTGGAAGCTAAAAAAGGAAGAGTGTTGCATGACCTTTAGGAAGGAGTTAAGACAGGCTCTGGGTGGTCAGGAGGTGCTTCCAGATGACTGGACAACTACAGCTAATGTGATCAGGGAGACAGGTAGGAGAGTATTTGGTGTGTCATCTGGAAGGAAAGTAGACAAGGAGACTTGGTGGTGGAATGAGGAGGTACAGGAGTGTATACAAAGAAAGAGGTTAGCTAAGAAGAAGTGGGACACTGAGAGGACTGAGGAGAGTAGACAGGAGTACAGGGAGATGCAGCGTAAGGTGAAGGTAGAGGTAGCAAAGGCCAAACAAGAAGCTTATGATGACTTGTATGCTAGGTTGGACAGTAAGGAGGGAGAGACTGATCTATACAGGCTGGCAAGACAGAGAGATAGAGATGGGAAGGACGTGCAGCAGGTTAGGGTGATTAAGGATAGGGATGGAAGTCTACTGACAGGTGCCAGCAGTGTGATGGGAAGATGGAAAGAGTACTTTGAAGAGTTGATGAACGTGGAAAATGAGAGAGAACAAAGACTAGAAGAGGTGACTGTTGTGGACCAGGATGTAGCAAAGATTAGCCAGGATGAAGTGAGGAGAGCACTGAAGAGGATGAAGAGTGGAAAGGCAGTCGGTCCTGATGATATACCTGTAGAGGTTTGGAAGTGTCTAGGAGAGGTGGCAGTAGAGTTTCTGACTGGGTTGTTCAACGGGATCTTAGATAGTGAGAAGATGCCTGAGGAGTGGAGGAGAAGTGTGCTGGTGCCCATTTTTAAGAACAAGGGAGATGTGCAGAGTTGTGGCAACTACAGAGGAATAAAGCTGATGAGCCATACAATGAAGTTATGGGAAAGAGTAGTGTAGTGGAAGCTAGACTAAGGGCAGAAGTGAGCATTTGTGAGCAGCAGTATGGTTTCATGCCAAAAAAGAGTACTACAGATGCAGTATTTGCTTTGAGGATGTTGCTAGAGAAGTACAGAGAAGGCCAGAGGGAGCTGCATTGTGTTTTTGTAGATCTGGAGAAAGCTTATGACAGGGTGCCCAGAGAGGAACTGTGGTATTGTATGAGGAAGTCTGGAGTGGCAGAGAAGTATGTTAGAGTGGTGCAGGACATGTATGAGGACTGTAAGACAGTGGTGAGGTGTGCTGTAGGTGTGACAGAGGAGTTCAAGGTGGAGGTGGGACTGCATCAGGGATCAGCTCTGAGCCCCTTCTTGTTCGCTATGGTGATGGACAGGCTGACAGACGAGGTTAGACAGGAATCTCCATGGACTATGATGTTTGCAGATGACATTGTGATCTGCAGTGAGAGTAGGGACGAGGTGGAGGAGAAGCTAGAGAGGTGGAGGTTTGTCCTGGAAAGGAGAGGGATGAAGGTTAGCCGCAGTAAGACAGAGTACATGTGTGTGAATGAGAGGGACCCAAGTGGAAGAGTGAGGTTACAGGGAGAAGAGATCAAGAAGGTGGAGGATTTTAAGTACTTGGGGTCAACAGTCCAGAGCAATGGAGAGTGGGGAAAAGAGGTGAAGAAGCGTGTCCAGGCAGGATGGAATGGGTGGAGAAAAGTGTCAGGTGTGATGTGTGATAGAAGAGTTTCAGCTAAAATGAAAGGAAAGGTGTACAAAACTGTGGTGAGACCAGCGATGTTGTTTGGTCTAGAGACAGTGTCACTGAGGAAAAGAGAGGAGGCAGAGCTGGAGGTAGCAGAGATGAAGATGCTGAGGTTCTCTCTGGGAGTGACCAGGAAGGATAGGATCAGGAATGAGTACATCAGAGGGACAGCACATGTTAGAGGTTTTGGAGATAAAGTCAGAGAGGCCAGACTGAGATGGTTTGGACATGTCCAGAGGAGAGATAGTGAATATATTGGTAGAAGGATGCTGAGTTTTGAACTGTCAGGCAGGAGGCCTAGAGGAAGACCAAAGAGGAGGTTTATGGATGTAGTGAAAGAGGACATGAAGGTAGTTGGTGTGAGAGAAGAGGATGCAAAGGACAGGGTTAGATGGAGGCGGTTGATTCGCTGTGGCGACCCCTGAAGGGAAAAGCCAAAAAGGAAAAGAAGAAGATTCTTGGTAGTGAGAGGAAGTTGGAAAACCCCAAAAGAACCAGTGCAGTCATATGGAAAAGTTACAAACTCTACACAGAAAAGTCCCAAGTGGATTTGAACCCAGAACCTTGCTGGGAAACAATAGCACTACCCTCTGCACCACTGTGAATTAATGTGTTAATTAACTGAATCTTCAATGTTTTAATTAATTTGACACCAAAATAGTTTTTAATATATTTTCTGTATTGTCTGTAGTTGTAGTCTGTAGCCTGTAGTTCATACACATAACGATATACATATCCAGTTAGGAACAATGTGTATGCAGGTAGTCCTCAACACACAAATGTTCAACAGCCTCTTGGAACCAATGGTGTTTGTATGTTGAGAACTACCTGTTTATGAAAATGTGCAACTCAAAAGCTACTCAAGCAAACACACACAATAGGAGCAGAATGACAAACACAAATCTCTGTTAATAAAAGCACTGAGCTAAATACTTTCCTTTTTTTCTTCATGGATGTTTTACATCACTATTTGACAGAAATTTGTAAAATATTTAGCTAATAAAACACACAAGGCACATACTGTACACACATACACACGCACACACACACACACACACACACACACACACACACACACACACACACACACACACATACACACACATGCAGGGTCCGGTTGGTCTGCCAGAGCCAGCTGTGCTCTCTCACTCTTCAATTAATTCTCTCTGCTGCTTTGACCTTTTTCTCCGACAGAAACAAAGAAAGTGGAGTCTGCAGTGATTTACAAACAAACACACACACACACACACACACACACACACACACACACACGTACACACATAGATGTAGGAAAGCACTCACTCAGAATAGATTGTGCGCAAACGTGCTGTTATAAAACATAAAAATGGTTGACAAAAATCCTGTTCTTATTGTCACATTTATAGATTATGGTAACATCATCCATCCATCAATCCATCTCCTACAGCTCACCTGAGACCAGGTCACAGAGGCACCAGTCCGAGCAGGGGTGCCCACACTTTATGGTGACATCAGTCTCTTGCCTTTAGTTGATTCAACCTACAAGAGGTGCTCCCACTTTCAAACATCCGTGGACATTTTCTGGACAAAACAGAAAAAAATCCCTAACTGTTTGACACTGATGCTGTATGTTGATTTGGAAATGGAGCTCAGGAAGCTGATGCTCCTTTTAAGATAGCCATCAGTCTACACTGATTCATGTTTCTTTTTTTTTTTGTTTGGTGTTTGTCTGGTACACCACTTTTGGTGAAATGAAATGAAATGTCTACATAATTATGGAATTTTATGGCAGTAATTTCCTGCCAAATAGTAATAAATTGTGATTTACTATATTTCACTATGGTTTACTATATTTCACTATGAGACCCAATCTGCTACACAAAGGGGGCGGCAGTGGCTCAGTGGTAGAGCGTGCGACAGAGCGGGTTGTCCAATGATTTGAGATGGGCGGTTCGATTCCTGTCCCGCCCAAAACACCCGGAGGTGAGCTGACAGTGGGAGGCGTCAGCTCACCTCTGGAGCACTGCCGAGGCACCCTTGAGCAAGGTGCTGTCCCCCTTACAAGTTGGTCATTTGGGGCACACCAAGCAGGAGCTGCCCGCCACCCTACCTCCCTTGCATGAGTACAGGCCCCCTGTGTGTGTGTGTGTGTGTGTGTGTGTGTGTGTGTGTGTGTGTGTGTGTGTGTGTGTGTTCAGGGTCTGTACACACTAACTAACATGCATGTGATTTGATCTGCACTAACTAGAGTATGCCACTAATTTCCCTTTGGGGATTACTTGAGTATATAAAATTAAAAAATTTAATGTAAAACGCCATTTGTAAATATGCCATTTTTATAGGTGGCTCAGAAAGAAAGAAAGAAATTTAAAAAAGACATTTCATACAAAGTTAACACAAATAAATTATTGTATAAAATAATGTGTCTTTTGCTGTGATGTGTGTTTTGCCATAAATGTCTTGAGAACTTCCACGACCAGTGGCACCATGCGTCAGCTAAAAAGCTTTACGGGGACCAAAAGCTAACCTACGGGTTTGGACATCAGAGCACTGTTTGTCATTAGTCCTGAAAATTTAATTAAACAACTTTTAGTAAACTGCTGAATTTCTTTCTTTAAATGCCTTTAAAGTTTTCATGAGCAGTTCCAGCAAAACTCAAACTGAAGATTTATTTATTTGGTTTTGAAAACCTAACCAATTTTTTCTTAAGTCAAGCTGGACTGTGTTACTCAGCTCATTTTAAGATAGAACAACATGACAGCATCTGGCTGTTAAATATTAAAAAAAAATATTCCCACTTTTATTGATCTTTGACTCAAAAGACAACAAATAAAAGCAATATTTTCACCTGCCTAGGCCCAAACACAATTAATCGGAAAAGTCAAAGTTAGCTTTATTGTCAAGTGTACCATATATAGTATGCACGACATACAGCACAGATGAAATTGCAGTCCTCTCTGACCCACGGTAAACAGGCAGTACAACAGGCAGTACAACACAGACAGTACAACACAGACAGTACAACAGACAGTACAACAGGCAGTACAACACAGTACAAGAAATGTTAGACTGCCTGACAGTTCGTCTCATGTGCTCACTGTTTAATTACTAAATTCATTAACATAAATAGCTCATAAACCATGTTTTATTCCCACCAGTCAAAATTCCTTGTGCAAAAAAACAAACAAAAAAAAAGTTTCTGCTCTGTAAACCAATCCCCTTCAAAAGCCACCAAATTATGACGTTTCAGTGTTTCATCTAGACACAAAGTTAACTTTGTGCATCGGGATGAGATAAACATGTTGGTTGTAAAATGATCCCAGATTTTCTGAAGAATACTGAAATGTAGCGTTGGATTTGCCTTGCACTTTACTTAGTGTCAACACTTCAAATGTTTCTACCCTTTCAAGGGAAAATGTCCTTGTATTTGACCATCTTTGCAGTGACTCATTGTTCACCATGGTGATGGATATTCAGCGCTGATTTTCTGATTGGCACTGTCAATTTCTCTGCTACTTCCTGTCACACATCAGCTGTTCGATTGTCTAAAAGCAAAAATGGTTAAAAAAAATGCATTTTTAAAAAAATCATTATCTAGAAAACATGATTCAAACTCAAGGCGGGCCAAATGTGGCCCGCCAAATCATTTTATGTGGCCCGCGAGAGAATTAAAGGTCTGTGTCTAAAATTAAATAAGTCAAAAGTGTGCTTTGACCAAAACTACATTTCCCTCAATGCAGTAATTAAGCCCATTTTTAACATTTACAAAACAATTTTGAATAACATTAATGTCTTAACTTGTGTTTGATGTTTTTTTTCTTTGTTTTCTTGGATAATTTGATCCTTGATTGATGGAGTTCTACAGGTTTTTTCATAACTTTACAAATTAAAATGATTTATGTTATAACAGAGAAACAAGCAAACACATTTTTATGAACAACTGTAAAGTTTGTAACTTGAATAAGTAATAAATTCAGCATTATTTAACATTAAGGAGTAGTTAAATTTATTTTACTTTAAATTTAGTTACATTTAGTTACATTTATTAGAAGAAGCAGAAGAAGAAGTACACTTTATTAATCCCACAAGGGGAAATTACATTAATTATTAGTTACATATGGCCCTTTGAAGACAGCTGTTATGCTGATGTGGCCCTCGGTGAAAACGAGTTTGACACTCCTGATGTAGAACATCACATGAAAGTGAACATGCTGTTACAGACACAGCATAAAGTCCTCTTTACTTTCTTTGGTTTGACTTTGTAATATTTATGAGGAAAATAAATTCGTTTTTTTGAAACATTATAGAAATAAATTAATTGAATGGAAGGTTTTATTTACTCAAAAGAAATCTATTGAATGATATATATGTATCTATACACACTAGCGGGAACCCGTGGAAATTCCACGATAAAACCATAATATCAGACTTTGTTTGTGTGTGTGGGACAGACGAATGCGAAGATGAAAGCTGCTTCGGCGTTACGGTCAGGCCAACCGGGTAGATGCCGGCTTCGTGAGTTCAGTCCTGGTGAATAAAGCATTGGGGTTCCCCATGCGACAACGTGAGGTCTGTCACAATCGAAGAATATAGACTGCTATGTTTGACGAAGCCAAAACGGCTCTGTAAGTGAGAGACATGGACAAATGTGAAGACCGGAGCTAACTCGGCTAGCGGGCCAAACTTCCGGGTAGATGCCGGAAGGGTGAGAGCGTGAGGTTTTCAAGTGAGCTTATTCAAATATACAGGTGGGGATATGTAAAATGATGTCCTAAGATGTCCCAATGACAAACAAAAGGACCCCCAAAGTTTATTCACTCATTCATTTTCCCATCCGCTTCATCCTCTTGCAGGGGTCGCGTGGAGCTGGAGCCTATCCCAGCTGGCATAGGGCGTGAGGCAGGGCAAACTCCGGGCGCGATGCCAGTGCACCGCGGAACCCCCAAAGTTTTCTGAGAAAAATGGAAGTACAATTTGATTCATGGTGGTAAACAGAAATTAGATCTTCTATAAATATGTTCTGATAAAATCAGAAGCGACACACTGGCGTTATACTTCACCCACCATTTTTTAGAGTGCAGTCTTCAACCAGTCAGTCAGCAGCTGTGCAGCGCTGTCACACTTCATCAAAGCTCCATCACCAATGATAATGTGACCTGGCCGACTCAGCATCGCCACTCCCTGCTGCCCAGAATATTGGCAAGTGTCAGATAGCCAATAGATTTATGTATGCAAATCAGTCCAATCAATACTGTCTGCCACGGCCTGAGATCTACAACCACACCACATCGCCTGGAATATTTCCTGTCAAATAAAATCCAGTGGCAGAGCAGAGGGAGGGGGGAAAAACTTAATATGAAAGGAAAAATGATTTGGAGGAGGAGGAGAGTAAAAGAGGAGATATGATGAAGAAGGTTTGCTGTCAGTGAGACGGCAGAAGGCCAATCATCAGAAGGAATAAATCAGTCCAGGGCTGTCATTGGAGGAGGGAGTCAAGAAGCATGAGAGGAGGTTTTACCCCATTACAGTGCAAATACAGTTACTTTATATGTCCTTATTTACTTTACAAAATTAGTTTCATACTGCAGGAGTGAGATCAGGTGTCGCCAAATTCCTGACAAGAACCAGAAACAGATCTTCCGTACACAGGGACGAGGAAAAAGTATTAAGGTTTATTTTATCAGTGCTCCAACATGTGACTTTTTTGGACCTAATGAGTTTTTTCCTAAGTTTTCAAAATTACACACGTCTAATATTGTTTCATTACTTTTTCTGTTGTAATTATTAATGGAGCTTAATACGTTTGTTCATAAATGATGACACATGTATTTAATAAATAGAATACACATTTAATGATGTATAATGTCTGATAACTAATAATTTAATAGAAGAGAGGAATAAATGTAATAAGCACGCTAAACTATTATATTATAACTTTCTTTTCTTTTGCAAATTAAACTTTTTGATTATCTTGTTTTTATGTTTTGTACAATAGACTATAAATTGCAGAAATTTAATTTTTAAAGGCAGGAAATCTAAAGCCATGATCTGTTTGTCATAGAAGTGAAGGGTTGTTGTTGTTGTTGTTGCTTTGTCTTGTGTTATCCTAATTTTCTCAGTCCTCAAATTTTAAGTCATAATAATCAAACAAATATATAGCAAATATAATTTTACTGTTAATTTTAAAAATGTTCAAATTCTAAATCAAGTTTTGTGATTAGATGTACTGGCGCATTTGTTATGATTGAATTATTCAATCATTTCTGTGTTGATTTAAAGAGAACCACTCTTCCATCACCTCCTCTGTCGTTCAGGAAAAGGCCAGACTAAGCACAAGGAGAGGGTCGGGTGGGGTACAGGGAAAGGGGCATGGTGGTCGCCTGTCGACGTGGTTATAGCCGCCGTGTCACTGCCTCCCCCATGGGAACCGCCCGTCAAACGAAAAGGTTGTGCCACATCTGCATAATCATTACCACGGCGACAGAAAGTCATTCCGGGAAACAATCAATGTTGTTTTAAGGAAGCTTAAAAAACAAAAAGACTGAAAAAAGGGTTGAAGTGTCTTAAAGAAGATCTAGTGTCTCGTTCAGATTAACGGCAGTGCTGGCAGTTTTACCAGAAACTGCAGAGAGACTCTGAGACAAACAGTTCAAACCTGTTTTCCAAAAAAAGACACACAGAGAATCAGTGAAGATTTCTGCCTAAACTCTGAGAAAGAGCTTCGTAGTTCACCCCCAGGTGCCCTGGTACTTTTATATTCATAGTCAGCTCTTCTTTGTATTCCATCTTTCATTATCAACTATTATTTTGCCCCAGAAATAACATTTCAGAAATGCTATATTATCATCTTGTGTGGTTTACAATCTAAATGCTGTGTGAACCGATAATTTTGTCATGTCCTGATAAATGATGGAATCTTTAACTGTTTTATCATGCTTTGTGTGTCTGTTTGTGAATAAACGTGCTTTTAAAATGAATAAACTGTGTTATCTTAAAAGTTGCTATTAACTAAACACTATTCTTTAGCTGGATGACCAAAGTCCTGTCTGTTTATTTGTGTATCTAAAAATTGTATTATTTTTATTCATCTGTGTTCCATCTAATCTCTACAATCTTTGTTATATCCTTCTAAATGTGGTATGATTTAGAAGAAAACACTGAAAATGGAGATGAAAAGCAATTAACATAAATATAAACAGAAATAAAGGAGGTAGAAAGTAGATGAAAAAAGAAGAACAGAAAAGAGGAAGGAGGAGAAAATATGTAGCACAAAGCGTAAGTTGAGAAAGAACAACAAAGGGGGTGAGATGAGGAGGATTAAGGAAACGAAAGAGGAGAAAAACAACAGATTTGTGACAAGAGAGAGGATGAAGAGAGAACACAAAAAAAAGAAGATGAAATAAGAGTGGAGGAAGAGACAAGAGGTGAAGGATGATGATGAAGAAGTAAAGGAAATGAGCTGAAAGGAGAGGAGGGAAGGAGGAGAAAGGAGAGAAGAGAGGGTCCTCCTCTATCAGCAGATAAGGGGCAGAAATGGATTAATCCTATTGGCCGATGAGCCTCTTCCAGCCTCTTATCTCTTCGCCTTCGTGAACTCAGGACACATTTCATAGAAATTTGCGAAATCAGGAGAGCCGGGTATCGTGTCATCTATCATCAGGCGACACCGGCCCATATATCCTCACGGCTTCACAGTAAGAGCCACAATTGACACTTTTTTTTGGTTGCTTTACAATTATATGCTGCAGCAGTGACAAAGCAGGTTTGAGTTCCATGTTTGTTGTTTTCAAGGTCAAACAAACTTACTTAATTCAAGTTTACTTAATTTAAAAAGCTGTAGCTGCTCATAAATCACCTGGGAGCTGCCTGTCCTTACATTTGTTTGGTGATACACTTGATTGTTTCCTTTAATTGTGATAATGTCTTTAATTTAACTGTAACACAATTATAGCTATGGTGCCACGGGCTGATAAATCATATATAAACAAGTAGGAAAACGGATGCAACCTCTCTGAGTCGGCTGCTTTCTGTAATGCTAAAATAATAGCAGCTGCAAAGCACTTGTGGACCAAGTCCAGCTTCATGAACAGGACGGACAATATTTTCTGCCTTGCCCTTTTTGACAGCATTACTTGTCCCTTGCCTCTCCAATTTCCACTCTGATACCACCTCTTTTAGTTTCTCTGCCAGACGTCTGCTTGTATGCTGCTCATAAATGGGCAGAGTTTGCAGGACCGGACTTTTCATTTCCCACCCGGGAGTGATGTAGTGGGCAGTTATTGTTAAGTGGCTCTCTGTAGCCCTAAAGCTCCATCCATCGATGGTGAGTGCTGTTGATAATTCCTGAACAACTGCAGCTTTTGCTCGTTTATACTGAGCGGACACAATGAACTGACCAAAATGCACCCATCAAAGCACATTGTAGTGGAGCTCAAGCACACTGACATACTGCATTCTATAAAACCAGGTATGGTCACATATCCACAGCCATAAGATCTGCTATAGTGTCATTTATTTCTTGGGCATGATCCCACTCTGCAATGAGAATCTGTTTGAATGCTGTACAGAGAAATTGACTCTCAGTCAGTTTCCAGCTATTTCTGTTCATTGCACATTTGGCTGATGCTGTCATAAATTATTTTTTTGTGTTCCTACAGATGTAACAACTTCATTTTGAGTACAGTTTAAACACTATCTTCTAGTCCTTGTCCATTTTTTGCTGAATCTAATGCTCCCACCCAGAGAATAGTTGGAGAGTCCTATAAACCTATTATAAAGCTGTGTCAAATCCATACCACTGTGGAAACATGCAGAAAAGCTGGCTGGAAAAGATTTGCCCCGAAAAAAATAAATAGATTTATTAAACTGTGTACCCTCTCCAATGTAGGCAATGTTCCCTTTAATTCAGAGAGGATGATATAGAAAATAGTTTATTTGTCTGACAGTAATTGAGGCACTTTTGGGTAAAGCGGTGGGTTGAAAAGTGTTGTCATGTAACTTAACACACAAGTGACATCACAGTATTTACATATTTACAGCAATTTCCAGTTTATATGTGCAGGCACATGCAGGTCTTGGGAGGCGTTGTAAGTCCTTTATACTTTGTACCTACCAAAAGTAGTTTAAGTACAGACAACCGGTGATCTGGTAACACATTCATGGGCAGCCAATGCTCACTGGCATGTATAGGGGGTGGAGGGTCTCTCCTTTCTGTAGACCTAACGTAACACAAATTGCTGAAAACTATAATTCTGGTTCTCATGGAAAGTGTCATGGCTGGACCATAGATACTTGTCCTCTAAATTCCTTGGATCTCAGTCTGATTTCATCAATGTATTTTGCTAAATTTTGCAAAAACTAATTTAGTGTGACTCAATCCATTCACATATTGTCCTGCCGCCTCAGTCACTGGAGAATCATGTGTAGCCAGCTACAGAGAGTAACTGTTAAAGTAAGAGTAAGATTACTGTTTAACCTCTCAATATAATCAAATAAAATCTTGGCTGCTAGCAGTCACTAGGAAAGTACAGGTTGGGTAATATTATTTGTAGTACTGTATATATACACTCTTAGCCACCCTTACCATGATTTGAATGAGATTTCTCCATGTTCTGACTGCTTCTTTTATCCTGCCTCTGTATGTATCTTTACAAGCGAGCTGTATATGTCAATAAATTTAAATTTGGAGTATTCATCCTTCATCATAATTTTGTCATGTAATGCAGTGGCCAAAGGAATGTTGGTGATATGGTCAGTCTTCTTTTTTTTTTTTTCTACACACCTGTTTATCAATACTTCCTGATGATAAAGTTTGAATTAAGTCCCTAGTCTCACAGACGTGTGTGTGTGTGTGTGTGTGTGTGTGTGTGTGTGTGTGTGTGTGTGTGTGTGTGTCAGCCCTGTGCATGACAAACTGGTCCAATTTCAGGCGTGTCGCAGCAGCTGGCTGATATTTGTCTCATTGGCGTTGTTTCTGCTCCCTCCTCCTCCTCCTCTTTTTAGCTTCCCATCAGATTTGAATCGGCAGGAAGGCCGCAGTCTGTTCCCCCTCTGACAGCACAGAAATAATTACAGTATTGCCTTCCGCTTTCGCTCGCAGTTATATTAGCCCTCTTATCAGGCTGCTGAGGGGGTAGTTGATCAACTAAGGTCACTGTATCCTGACCACAGCACAACAGCTACACCACCATTTGGAGATATGATAAATAAAAGCCAAGGTTTATACTGTTGCAACACTGTTATCTGTTATGGAGTCTTTTTACCCCATTCTTCTCACCCCCGTACCTCCTCTGTGCTTCTGTCTCCAGAGAAAAGGGAAAAAAGTTAGAGTAGCGCTCGTAGAATATGGAAAGCTGAAAGTGTGTGGTGATTTGGTGAAATGATGAGCTGAAGCCATAAATACCTTGAAGCTTGAAGCAGAAATGTGCTTTCAGCTCATATGAGCAGCTCCAACCATGCATTGATAGTGTGAGAGCTGGGGGGGGGGGGCGGCTTGGCTGTAAATGCAGCTACATTATTCTAAAACCCAAGTTGCAGACAGCAGCGCTGGTCTGAGTGTAGATAATAGATGCACCTACATTATCCTGAAGTGGCGGAGAAATTGAGGGGTTAGGAGGGTGAGCAGAACGGATGTGCTTACATTATTCTAACACCAGATTGATAGCAACAGGGGTCGAGGCGGAGAGTGTAAAAATAAATACATCTACATTATTCTGCAGTCATATGAGATCGAGAGGTTAGGGTGAGCGAGGAAAACGAATGCAGATACATTATTCTGGAGTCAGAGGTAAAATCGTAGAGGTGGAGGTGAAGCTAGAAAAGTGGATGCACCATTACTCTTCACTTTAAATGATAGTGTGAGGTTAAAAGATGCAGTTCTTACCTACATTATTCTCAACATGAAAGAAACAGAAAGGCCAATGTGTGTGAGCCGTGCAATATAATGATTAGAACTGGAAAATCATAAGATAGGGGAGCATTTGTGTGAGAGCGAAAGTGAACTAATTCACGAGAGCAAAGGTAACAAGGTTTATGCATTTCATGTGAAATTTACAAAAAAGAATTACGACTTTGACACTTCACAGTCCACTGGCGTTGCGCTCGGAGTGTCCCCTAGGCTCCAGCAACCCCCATGACCCACAAAAACAGAAAAAGCAGTCAAGAAGATGAAAGACTTTGACACTGCTATAGTGGCTGAACTCATTCTCTCTGATGTGAGTAAAGTACTGACCATTGATCAACACCCACCATGACAAAAATAACAAAAACAAGAACACACATTATTCTGATTAAATATTCAATGTGGAAAATGGACAATTCTCACCCTGATTGATGTTCATGATGACCAGCCAGAGGAAGGGGATGGGCTCAAAATTTTTGCATCTCGTTTTATAATTAATATTAATCATTGTAATCTAGTAAAAAAGGACAGCACAAAATATATTAAATTTAGGTAACTCAAAAGTCATCATCAAGTGTTACAGCTCTCTGCAACACCATTCAATTTGACAAAAAAATTGCTGTAAAAAATATTTTGAAATGGTTTGATTTTCATACATTTAAAGAAGGGGGATGGGAATTTTATAAGCCCATTGGCTTCAATCCGTCTGGCCTTTTTTTTTCAGATGTTGTTGTTGATGTTGTAAATGTGATGAAGGTGTGAAGTCTGCTATATTAACATGTCCAAAAAAAATAAACTAAATAAATAAACATAAAAAAGACCAGTGTGTTCTTTGACAAGTGAAAGTGAAGTAAATGATGTCACTGAACCCATAATCAGTGCAGTTTGACATTCAACTGCATTTAATTCTAATTTTAGATAATAAATACCGACTGTCATGCTGCTATGTGGATCAATGTGTGCAGATCTGGTGTTTTATTGTACTCACATATACAGTGGGTAAAAAGATATTACATACTTTTTCGGTGTCAATCCATTTTGTTACACAGAATGTATTTTATTGACATATAATCTTGATATTTTTGTATACGTAGCACGGGTTGTTTCCAACATCAGGTGAAAATTTCCTATCAATAGCACTTCTATAAATACTGTGTAATTATTGAGAAAAATGTGATGTGTTCAAGACTTCTAGTATTTCACTTGCTGTTCATAACACACAGTGTGAATGGCTAAATATTTTTCTGGAGTCTCTTAATAAAGTCAAATGTGAATTTGTTCACCTTCTCCAGAAACCTAACGCATGGTTATGACAGCAAGTCGATCCTGTGACAGCCACATTGCATATTGTGGCGTGCGGCCCATTTTCTGACAGCACTCTGGTTATATGCTGTGTGTGTGCTTTATAAAGAGAGCTGAGGTAAAGCCTCCTGAGAGTCTCTGTGAATCATTTCCAATTTCAATACTATGATTATCATTTTGAGGTTGTGACATCGACTCCTTGCACAAAAAATAAAGCTGGAGAAAAGCCACACTTCTAACAGAGCACACAGTTGACTGCACTAGTGGAGGACATGTGACAGGACAGTTACTCATGTTTTATCTGTGTGGTAAGGTCCAAGGAGGAGGGGCTGCTGTTCATCCTCAGTGAGGGTGGTCTGCAACAGCTTTGAGTTAAATAAGAATGTGAAATATTTTCTTCAGATTATTGTTCTATAATAATACATAGAAAATTACAGAATCCATGTTTTCATGCTGGTCACAAATGATCTTTTAATGTCGTTTCTACATGCTATGTCTTATGAGTTCATGGTAAAGAATATTACTATTTTTTTAATCTATTCAATACAGAGAAATTTATCTTTTATGTTGAAATTTCGCAATTTACAATTTAAGCAGCTAAGAAATGACTTGACATAACCTCTGAAAAAAAAAATTGTCCACAAATTTAAAACCTATATAATAAAAACAAACCTTTTTACTTACTTTTAATTTGTTTAATTAATGAAAACTTTTTGCTGAAATTTGCAACAATATCAATAATAATTATGTTTCAATAGCATTTTTTGTGACATGCTCATTGAAACGTCAGCAGGAAAGGCACAGAATTAAAATACATTTGATCATTTTATACCTCAAATGTCTGAGCAAAGACCCCCAACCCCACTTAACCCATCTCCCCCTACATGCTGTAAGAAAAAAACAAAACAAAAACTATGTGTCCTTGAAAGCATCACTTCAGAAAAATTTACCTTCATGTGGAACTAAAGAAAAAATTAAAATACATTAAGATACAAATGGGAACTTGGAATAATTTTTAACACCACTTTTAATAAGACGTAAGAATTAAAGAGTCCAGACATTGACAAGATACATTCCTTTATTGTAATTAAAATTCTGAAATGCTCTGCTGTGCTGCAGGAATGTCAAAACAAGACTTAAAAAAATTTCCTCAGACGAAGCATTTCATCTGTGAAAATGAAAAAAAGAAGAAAAAAAACATAAAAAACAAACAAATGAAATTTCTCAACAATTGCACATGAATAGGTGGCAACAATGTCGAGTGAAAAAGTAGAAATCGAGTCAGTGTAAAGTGATTTTTAGACAGGAAATCACTGGAGGAGTGCTGACGCTTTCATTTTTAATTCCAAACTTTAATGAGAGATGAAGATTTGAAACTGCCTTGACAGCTGACAGGATGTTAAATTGCACTCTGATCATAAAGTGTGTTTAAGATTCACCAAAATTAAAACAATGAACTGATTCAAATTCAGTGACGTGCAGTGAGGTTCATGGCTGGTGAGGCACTGACTTCATAATCAGATGAAGATGTTTACAAACATATGAACCTACAGTGCAGTTTATTCACCATTTAGTAAGCAAGAGTGAGTGGGTTATTTTTAAAGTCTAATAGCAGAATTATTTTCACATAGAAACTGTAACACACAAATAAGAACATTTGATTAAAAAACTTATGTTGTTACCTACACGCTTTTTTATATTTACTTATAAATGAAGTCCATGCGCACCTCCGTCTGAACAAAAGCGTCGAAAAAATTTTGAGTTGAGATATGTAATCCTCCATTTTTATAGTAAGGCAAGGCGAGCGGAAAACAAATGAATGGCTGCACTTGACGCACTGACTATAGATTGTAGTTTACAGTCACTTCTTCTATTCCTCGGCCGAATCTCTGGGATCACCAGCACCCCCTACTCTGAGGCAGGAGAACTGCGTGCCTCACTTCATGCCTTTTCCCTAGCGGTTTCAGGTCCGCTCAACTCAAGAAAGACGTTACACACAGTTGTTGACAAAAAACACTGCACATTACATACATTAGCTAAATTATGGAAATTAAGTTAAGAGAGCAAACGTGTGTGAGCATTTTAATAGCGACGTATAGAGAGACGGTATTACAGTCTCACTGTATAGCATGCCAGAGGCACGGCTGGTTGGTGCCTCACTGCAGGTTTCTTCTCAGAATTTCAGTGGTAAATGTGAAAATTCAGCGATTTTGAGTAACAATAACCTAAAATTGGTGACAAACGGAAAATAAGTATACAATACACATCACTAGATAAATATAACCATTTAATTTATTTCTTCATTTTTCCATTTTTGTCTTTTATGATGCCTTCCCTGACCGCACGTCACTGGTGGAATTGATAGTTAATAGAAAAGCAGCCCTCACAATGATCAATAGAGAAACAGCCAGTAGCATAATGCTCACAGTCAGACACTGTTCTCTGGATAGACACATGTATGCCATCACGTGATAGACACTTTCTTCATGCCTGAAAATATTCACTACAGTCCATTTCTGGAGGAAATCCTTCCTCCGCAGTGAGAACTGCCTGTAAGGTCACAGGCTGCAGGAAACTGACAATGCTAAAGATGCTAATAAGCTGTTAAATGATTCAGACAGCTGCTTCTCTATGAGAACAAAGAAAAGGAAGACAACACCATGATTCTGCTCACACTGCATGTCTTCATATTCAGTTCTGAACCCATATTCAGTGATTGTTATGGAGATGATTGTTTGATAAAGGATTAAGATGTGATCTAATATGCCTTGACAGAATTAAGTTTAATTTCTTTAACTGTGTTTTTTGTGTAACATTATTTCTTTAACTGTGTTTTGGTCTGATTTATTTGATCTGGAGGGAAGCAGCTAGTCATCAGCGAGGATGCAGAGCTGCATCCCAGTTCAAACAGGAAAACACAATTTAACAGGTTAAATTAGATTATAACAGGAGCAAAGCGAAAAATAAGCACTTTTACACTGGGGAAGAAACAGTCACATGATGCTACAAGCACAACACTCTCCTGCTAGCACACAGGTCCTCTGTCAGATTGAAAACAGCTGGCATTTCTACATTCAGACCATTTTTAGATATTTGCAGTACCTCATGAAAGGAATGTTGTAGTTTATCTTTTTAGTGTCATACAGTTTACAATAGTTAGCTATGATGACATAACAGGAACTTGACGTGGAAAATTTCATAATGTGAAAGAACAAAATATTTATTCTGATCTTGCTGGTTCTCGGTTTCCTAAAGTCATTAACATTTTACTTTTAGAGCTGCCTGCTTTTACTACAACTACAGTCTAAACAAAACCGATATGTCAATTTAATTTTGAAGTAGGTGCCCCTACATTTTGGTAAGACTGGTTCTATTATATGCATTAAAATCATTATTCTAACATTTACTGCGGGATAAGTAAATGTTAGACTTAACCAGACATGCAGAAAATAAAAGCACATGGCTGTTAAAATGATTAAATGCACTTTTAAAATCAGTTTGGGAGTTAATTTCATTAACAATTACACCATGGCTTTCTTTTGTAAATTTTTTGTCAAAAACTGATTTTATGTGAAAATTTGTCTGAATTTAGTCTAAAAAATAATAACAAACTTAAATGTTATAAACTATGCATACTGATCAAGCCATTTCACATAGATAAGAGAGCTATCAAACAAGACAACAGTTTCAGAAATTTTCATCTGACAGCAGCAATAACCTGAATTGAAAGATGAGAATCTTCCTTTTCTGTTCTTGTTGACTCACAGAATATGTTGCCTTCACTTACGATCATACAGCAACAAAAAAAGTAAAAACTCTTCATTTGAAAAGGCCTGAGGGGAAGTGAGAAAGTTGAACAGGCGATAGCACAAAATACAAAATGCAGTCACTCCTACTTCCTCACTGACTTTGGATCAGTTTCACAGCTCATGTTCCAGGTATAAAAAAATAACACCACAATTTTATGACTGAAAGATTCTATTCAAACATTGTTAGCATAGCAAATGCTAGATAAAGGAACATATTCATTGGTGTAGAAATGTTATTCATGGATCAAACTGATATTAACAAGTACCCCTGGTCTCAAACCCTGAATGTCCAAAACAAGTTTATCTCATTACAGAAAGTCAAAGGTTTCATGGATGCATTAGGAGCTATGTCAACTACAATACCCAGAGAACACTGCAGCAACACACATCCAATCAGTGAGCTTTGCATTACCTTTTCAGGTGGGAAATAGTCAGGTTTTTTGTTTTTTTTAATATTACACAATTCTGGCCTTGATACTAAACTTGTTCAGCACGGTTACAGGAGAGGATCATGTGAACTTTCGTCAACTGTGACAACATGTTGAAGCCAATGTTAGCCCAAAAATAGAAAGGTGACAAAAGAGGAATGATTAACATGAACATTTTAATGGGAAGACAAAACTATCATGATGAACGTGATATACTCTCTTCACTTTATGACACCCTCATTAGCACTTATCAGCAATTTTAATGATTTTAACTGCACTATAATTTAGAACTTTTGATTACTTTATTTTTTGTTTTTACAATTCTAGCTTGTCTGAGGAGAACTTTTTTGTATGATTTCATCATATATCTTTTTTACAGTTGTTTCCCACAGTAAAGGTGAAAGTCGCTAACAGTTATATTTTCTTACAGCAACATGACAGTCAGTTGTTCACCAGTTATTTGTTTATGGCCTTTACATTCTAAATAGGTGTACTTCCTAAAGGATTTCTTACTAGTTTTATCTGAGGTTCCTGTTCTTAACACAACTTCTTCTTGAACCAGCTCAGGTTTTATCATGTGACCTGCATTAATTAATATGGACTGTGAAAAAAATAAGACATTTCAAGTAAAAAAAAAAAAAAAAAAGTGTGATTGCCTTTTCTCTTCAATTTCCTAAATTCTGATGTCACTAAGAAGGAAAATGAGAATGAGACGTGCAAAGCTGTAATTGTAAAAGCATCAATCGGAAGAACAACAATGATTCCGACAGAACTTGAACGCAGCACTGAGATCTGCAGAAAGAAAAGAGGAATAAAAGTGTGAATCGGCTGATAGTCACTCCCAGCTGATTCTCAGTCTCACTTCACTTCTTCAGGGCATAACCAGCAGGATGAAGGTGACGCAGGAAAGCAGGTGCATTATGGGTACAGTGGTTTGACCAAAGCCAGTCAGGACTGTCTGTAGAATGTATGTGGACTCTATGAGATGGCCTTGGCCTCAGGTAAGAAGGCCTCCCAGTATTTTATGAGCTGCAGGAGAAAATTCACCCTTCAGTAATTCACCATGTTTTGTGCTTTTATTGTATGTAAAATCTCTGTTGATTAACTGATTGACTGACTTAAGCTTTTAAAATAAATGATTATTTAATCCAAACTTTAAACTGCACATAAAACAAATACAATATGTATATTCTAAATTAAGAACACAAACAAAAATATATTTGAACAAGAGCAGCTTGATTATATTGATGTTACCTGTTGTTGTGTCTGAACCAGTGACTCCAGATATTTGATAATGATGGTTTTAAAGTCCTTCACTCTCTCTTTCTGTTAAAAATAAAAAAATCATAGAATGACAAATGTCTTTGTTTCTGAAATTACAGAGAATTAAAGGTTTGTCCTCATTTAAACAGATGAACATGAGTTGTTTTTTTTTTTATCCATCCCACCATCCTTCTCACCTCAAACCTGCTGACTTCTTTGCGAATGGTTTTGGAGATTTGTTCAAAGTCCCTCTCTCCCTGCTGGACCTTACCCTCCAGCTGCAACACACATGACAGGACACAGAAGTTATGATTTATGTTAAAATTGGCTTTTTTTTTTCTGTCCCCCTTTCAGCTGAGGAATCTCATTGCATTATTTAAATATTCTGATGACTAAAATCTATAAACCTTTTTGAAAAGATTCAGGTTGTTAAAGATGCTGGACATTTTACTGCAGCTACAACAATAAAGACACACTAAAAAGATTATTGCATGACAAATATATTTGAAACAGACACTGATTTCAGATTTGTGCAAAAAAAGAAAAATCAGTAAACTCGATACAGAATTATTTTTTTTTCCATCTGTAGTCATGAGTTAATGACACGCAGTTGGGCACTATATTTAAATATGTATTTCTGGTGGACATGATGTTTCCAAGTTACTTCAAAGTATGATCAGCTTTTCTACAGTTTTCTGCAAAGATTTATAGAAAATCGATACGTCATGCTGGTGACAGCCAATTAAATGGAAAAATCAGTCTTTAAACTGTGATTAATCTGTGTGATGTGTTAAAAGTTTTTAATCTGTCAGTAATTTGTAAGGCAGGACCCTTGCAAATACTAATTTTGGATGTAAGAGGAGTAAATCATGTTCAATTGGACTACAATGTGTGAGCTGCTAAGACAACATACAGAAAGTTGAAAGCAACCCGGGGATCTGACGGGCAATAAACCAATAATCAAATAGCAAATAGCAATACATTCACACATTTTCTCCTCTGACAGTTGATTTCATATAGATCTTTTAAAAAACACTTACACGTATAATTAGTATACGTGTAAGTACACGTTAGGATTAACATCAAAAACATTCACTTAAAACTTGTCACAAGTATTAAATATGCAAATGTGATTCCAAAGAAGCTGAGACACTTTGTAAAAAGTAAATAGAATGGAATCATTTCCTGACTGTGTATTCCTGAATTCTGTATAGTAAAATCCTTTTTACAATCAAAATATCGGTACGTCCTGAATACAACCTGAGTGGTTTTGGATCTTCCTTTTATATCAGATTATGATACCCGTTATAAATAAACCTCCTTAGCTGAAGCTGCTACAACTGTTGTATTTGAGCTTCCCACATCTTTTCGTGTTCGTTTCTTGCGGCCGGAATTAAATTCAGAATAAACATAGGATTTTCAAAAAAATCTATGGAGTTGGTATGGAAACAAATATGATTTAATGCTTTACTATTTGATTACATGACAAAAAAATATCAAATTTAAACATTCTGATTTATTTACTGCATCTCTGTCCGATCTTTCCTTGGATCCACCCATGTGACAAACTGGCCGAACAATGTTGATACTTCCTGGTAAAATGAGTCCATAATAGGCTGAAATCATGACGGTATTGCATTTACTTAATTTGTAGATTATATGAGGTTTCATAGATAAAGACTAAAAAGACTATGTTCTATCAAGCATGTGAAATAAACATTATTTACCCGGTCACATGAAGGAGTTTGTCAGATATTACATTTGAGGCTTCTGAGTGGAAATTTTAGACATTTGTAACATTTATGTTCAGTAAAGAAAAATGTTTTTCAAACAAAAAACTTGATAAAATATTAGCTACTCTGTCAAACTAGTTCACGTGACTCTGTGTTGGTTGGCAGCAGAACCCACAAACCCCCAAAAATGAGTGCTATCATGATATTCCACTAAATGATAAAGATGAGAAACTAATTCTACAATGAGGCAAATAAAACATGTGAAGCAGGCAGGCGGGCAGACAGACAGGTCGACAGTCAGACAGACAAAAACGTGGGGCAGGTCCTACCTCCTCAATCTCCTGGTTGTGGTGCATGGCAGGGAAAATGCAACAAAATTTAAGAGGCAAGAAAAAATGCACAGAGCTTCCAAAATTATAGGAGAAGATCCAAAGACATGAAGAAACAAAATTACCAGCCAAAAGAAGAGGTCTTTCCTTAAACACTCGAATACTGGGAAGAAACAAGCGGGTTTAAAGCGGAGTCAGGATGAGATAGCACCCAACCCTGAACTTAACGGTTTACAAACACAAACTGTGTATATCCTATAAGCTATTCAGAAACTTAATGGACACACACTTAAATATGGAGGGGCATATTCGTTATATTTCTGATCATCATCAATTTGATCTTCTTTTTGGCCAGGTTCATGCATGCCATGAACTGTGTAACACATAAATGATTCTTGTGAGATATGAATTATTTAAATTCAGAACTTACTTTGTTATACTAAGTAAATTGTGGTTTTTAATTAACAAGGATGGATAAGAAGATACATGTCCTCCATCTGGTGGATCAGTCTAGTGTGATTCTACTGTACTTTTAAATGTAGGCTTGCTGTCTGTATTTGTCATCTACTAACTTACAACTTTTGTTTAATCAATTAACAATTAGATATGAAGAAACATTTTTATGTTGTTTTATACTGTAAACTAAAAAATATTTGACCAAAACATATGTAACAAATACTTGTGCTACGTTAGGCATGTTCACAGCTCCCATTACTTACTGGTTAAGAGGTCAATATGTATAATATGAGAGAGAGAGAGAGAGAGAGAGAGAGAGAGAGAGAGAGAGAGAGAGAGAGAGAGAGAGATTTTGACTTTTTTAAAATGGTTTAAAATCACGTTTATTCATAAAGGTCAAATTACAAAATAATCACGTTGACACAAAATCCAAAAGAGATTCACGTGGAGAAGATTTTCAACAGTATTGTGTGTTTTCTGAACAAAGAAACACCTAACCTTTTAACATTTATCAAAATAAAAGAAACAGATTAAGAAAAAAAAAACAATTATCTTTTCTCCACAATCATCTCTTCTACAATCAAGTGTGTATGAGCGAGCGAGTGAGTGAAGGTGAGACTGAGAGGGGAAATGGGATTCTGATTATTCCCTCTCCCTCAAATTGTATCAAAATGGACTTGGACGACTCTTGATACTCTAATCTGAATGGGAAAAAAGAAAATTAAAAATGATGGATGATATAATACTACATCTTAATGAAATCTGTAATTTAACCCACTTTGTAAATTGATCAAAGTCTTGTAAGAAATATTTTATAGACATTTCATTTATCGAACCAGCAGTCAGGAGTAAAACACTTCCACTAATATGTAAAGAGGAAAACATGAAGCTGTCTTTGCATCACATTAGTTACTAAATTTTTCTGATTAAATGGAAAGAAATCATTAACTAGTCAATTAATTTTACATTTTATCACAGCAGGGAATACTGTACATAACAATCATTCTTGAAATAAATAATATGCCATAATTTCTTTAAAAACTATGCCAAACAGCTCCTTCAATGAGGCATCAAATATTTCATAAAAATGTGGATTGATTGGGATTTCAAATAAATAAGAGTTCATTTTCCTTTTAAACAACACACATTTAAATAACAAAAAAGAAACTGGACATCAAACCTGTGAATCACAAGGATATGTTACTTTTTGATGTAAAAGATAACATTCCAGGAATAATTTCCTTTTATTTTTTTACATTTTTTGAGAATGAGAAGGATTTTTTTTAGGATTCTCTTTGAACCGACAGGATCAGATTCTCAGCAGCAGCTTCAAACTCCAGCTGTTGTTTCAGTTTGGTCCCCACAGGTGGCAGTGTGGTGAAATAATCTGCCTCACTCTGAATGCAACATCGTGTTTATGTCACTGACAAACATTTTCCTGTGGTCATTAATATTTTCTGAATGACTTTTGCCTTCAAAATTTAAACTGCCCTACATAAATATATCTCTGTGGTGTGTTTTTTTTGCAAGAACCAACAGTGGAAGCAGTGAATAGGACTTGCTTTATGTAAATAAACTGAGTTTAAATTCTGCTTATGACTTACTTTGAATACACAGAATTTATGCCCTATGCTGTTAAACGTTCAAACAAAATTGTCCTCAAGACTTTTTTAGGTTCATGAGCCCCGAACTATTTCCAGATCATTGACTATTGATGCATTTTTATCTTTTGTCTATAGCAGTTGTTTATCGGGTTCCCAACAGCAACAGTGTGAAGTAAAACTCTGTTCTTTTCTTTTGACTACAGAAAAAGCTGCTGTGTGTTTTCTGTTGGCTGTTGTCAAGGCGTGAACCAAAACCAGACTCCTGACAGGCGGCAAAACTCATGTCGGTTCCAAATAAATGTTGGTTGTAACTCTACTGCGATCTGTCCTCGTCTGCAGCTCCTGACAGCCTCCACTACCTCCCGAAAAACACCCCATCCTCCCCCCTGCAACACCCAACATCTGACAGCTCCTCTGCTCTGATACCAGACCCCTGACCAACTGAGTGTGTGTGTGTGTGTGTGTGTGTGTGTGTGTGTGTGAGAGGGAGAGGGAGAGAGGAAGAGTATGTTTCATCCTGACAGAGCGGATGAATTTGTGTGGTGACAGCTTCAACAGACGCTCTAATAAAGTACTTTTCTACTCTCTCCAGCTCTTGTTTGTCCTACTGAGCTCATGTGGAGTCTGCAGGCTGATGGAAAACAAGATTTCTGAGTAAAAAAAAAAGGTCTTCACATGACTGAACTGCAGAGGTGCACTTCTTTTAGCTGACTGGACATACCAACAGAGAGAAAAGAGTGATTACCAGGAGTAAGGGTTCCTTATTTATGATTACTGGGAATCATAAAATACAAAAACATGTCATATTTATGACAGTACTGTATCCCAACATTATTCTCCGCTGCTGGGTGTCGCTGGTTGGCGACATCTGTTGCTCTTACTCCTCTATGAGAGGAGAGTGAAATTATCTTTTAGCGCCGCTATCTCACCTCTTTGATTTCATCTTTGGCCTGCTGAAGTTTGTCTGGTTTGTTGGTGAACTGCAGCTTGGCTTCGGCTTCTCGTTTCTTCTGCAGGAGCATCTGACTGTCTTGCCACTTCTGCCACGTCTTCATACGGTGATCAAACACACCCTAGTCGCGCACACACACACACGCACACGTTATTAAACGGGCCTTTGGTTTACTCCTAAAATCCATGAACAGAAAGTACTTTCAACAATCAATTTAAGTTTCAATTACAGTTCACTAAAGTACGATTATCTGCCGTTGAAACTTCCATCAACACAGACTAACTGAAACCTGAACAGTCAGAAAACAGTTTTAAGGCTATGCAAAAACTATGAAAGAAGAAAAGGATGCAAAATCACCGTGTAAACACATGATTTCCATTCTGTATCCTCCTCAGATTAACAACTATTGTTTCACTGCATCAAACTGTACAATGATGTTGTCATAGTGGTGTTGCTTTTCTCAGTTTTATTTCCTATGCTGTAAAAAAAAAATCCCTGACCTTGGAAAGACTTTGAATTATGGTGTTTATTATCGGTTTAGAGGCTATTAATAAGAGTATGATCCTCTATGGTGGTAGATTGGAACTTATTATATCTATAAGAAAATTTATTAGCCTTTACATAAAATCTGTACTCTCTGTTACCATCCTGTTGTTCTGTCTCAAAACATGACAGAATATTATGATTTTATGTGACCAATCATTATTTTTTTCACAAAGTTGGCAAAATGCTGAAAAAGTCTATATCAGAAACGACCATGACAACACAAAAAGAGGGACGCAGAAATCATATCTCAGTCAAAATGAAATCCTCCTCTCCTCAACCCAAGTTACCACAACACAAAATCTGTTAATAACTTTTCGATATTTTGTGAGAAACAAGCAAACTAATTAAAAAAGCCAATTTGATGACAGATTCTCCATTGAATCTGTGGTCTATCTGAAGAATGTAACCTAAAAAAAAGTAAAATATATAAAGAGCTTCAGCTTCTGGGTTATAGGTTTTTGTGTTCCCTATCGTGAAGCAGGATCCGCTGGCAGTCGTACCTTCACAGCGGTGATAAGGCGGACGTAGTCTCCCAGCAGCTCAGAGAAGAGGTAGAAGTCTGCGTTGGCTTGGTCCTGATGAAGTTGGTCGATCTTCTCCTCTACCTCAGCAAGCTGGGATAGAGCTCGAGAAAGAGCAGTGTGGTCCTCGCTGTTCCCCAGCATGGCTGCCGACTTGGCGAACTGTGCCGTGTTCACAGACAGCTCTATAGAGGAGACAGTGGGGGTCAGGCGCAGTTTCATATTACTGACAGAACCACACTGGTCCTTTCAAGTTTTACTCAAAGAAAACAACAAATATGTGTGACACAATGAAGAGACTGGAACTTTCTACAACGTGAATACATGAGACAAGCACAGAAGTGGTTTTTCATGTCGTACCTTTCCGATGACAGACCAGAGACTCCACGCTGATGTGAAGCTTCCTCAGCTGAACATCCAGATTCTCAAAATGCTGCTGCTTCTCCTCGAACCACTGACATAGAAACAATTAGAGGAAGTTATGTCATCTCTTCAACTCTTCTGCCACCCTATTTTCTTTCTTCCATTATTCCTTCCTTCTTATCCTTTAATCCCTCCTTCCATAATTCTTTATTTCACCTTTCTCCTTCCTGCATCTTTTTCCTCATTAGTTTATATTTTCTTTATTTTTTGTTCTCAACATGCAGTGCTTCTACTTACGTAATAAATATTTCATTAATACTCCTGTGCTCACTTAATTCCTTTCATTCATCGCATCTTACTTGAGCCTCCTTCTCTTCCCTCTCCTCCCATTTCACTCACAGCATCTGACTCGTTCATCTTGATTGTCATCTTGTTGACCGCATCTGCAGCCTTATTGACCATTCGGAGAAGTCCAGCGCTGCTCAGAGCCTGAGTGCTGACTGCTCGTGGTAACTGGACAACAAACAAACAAGCACACAAACAGAATGAATGGTCCACCTAGTTCATTCTCTCCTAAAAGGTGAATTTGATGATATATAGTATTAAACATCTGCTTATGTTTTGATTTGATGCACTAAAGAGTTCAGTTTGCTTCCAAAGTACAAATTCCATCAGTATGAGCATAGAAGTCCCAAATCCTACTGAACACACACTCTCTGTTCAATACTAACACATTCCAGGTGCTTCAACTTGGCTGTTTATTTTAAGTCACCACGACTAGAGCCAAACACATTGTGCTGCATTATGTCATGTTTAAAGTCTTGAAGCAGACAATCCACCCCATATATTTCTTGTGCATTTTAAAATGATACATCTGGAGAAAAATTCTTCAGCTAAAAACACTTTAAAAACCAGTAAAGATGTGGAAAAGGGTTCAGATTAAGATTAAATTAAGATTAAATCTACTTTATTTGTCCACACGAGGGGAAATTATCTTTACACTCTACACATTCTTTTGCATGTGGTTACAGTCTTTGTTAGTCATGCATACACACATAGTTTTTTTGAATACAGGCCCCTGAACACAACACACTGGGGGCCTGCAGGCATGCAATTAGTAACACATCACACAAACAGTAGGGGGAGGCAGAGTGACGGGTCGCGCACAGGGGGTCACGCCCCAAACAAGCAGCTTGTGGGGGGGACGGCATCTTGCTCAGGGGCGCCTCGGCAGTGGCTGGGAGGTGAGCTGACGCCTCCCACCATCAGCTAACACTCTGGGGGATGTCCTGGCGGGAGCGGGATTTGAACCACCGATGGCTGGGCGATCTGTCTTCAAGACATCTGCTCTACCGCTGTATATATATATAACCTTCTATATTGAAGGTTTCATGTGATGTGGTCCATAGAGGACCTTATTAGGGACAAGCCAATATTGGTCTGTATGTGGTTATCATTTGAAGACAAGGATTTAAAGAATTCACTATCCTGTTGCTCAGTTTCATCATCTTATTCTTCCCCAGATTCCTTCTTTTGTGATTTGTTTCTCTCTTTTCTTCGGGTTCAAACAGCATGAAGGCTCGACTGTTTTTGTTGTTTATTTACTGCAGTTGCTTTTTATCTTCTTTGTCCCTTTGTAATTTTTGGATTTCTTTAATGCCAGCATTTTTTTTTATCTGCACTTCCACTACAAAACCCATTTTTTGATTTCATTTTGATTTGATTTTCATTTCTTCCTCCGTATTTACAGCCGCCTAGTTTCCTCTTCCTCTTTCACGTACTTCTTTACCTTTTCATCAACCTCATTATTTAATAAATATTTCCCTCTTTCACCTTTATCTTTTCTTTGCTTCTTCTATTTGCCTTTTTCTTTGTTTTTTTATCCCTGCAATTCCATCAATTCTAGCTCTCCCTCTCACTTGAAATCAAGTATTTTTATGCACTCTTGTCTTTTTTTGTCCTTTAACCTGCACCTCTTTAACCTTCCTTTAGCTTTTTGTTATGCATGCAAATGCATTCACTTTCTCTTTGCTGTTTCATCTTTTCTCATCTCTTGCTCTAGCTCGGTGTGGTCATTACGCTCCTCTGCTCTGATTGTAAATCTCTCACCTTTTAGCTCCACTCAGATTTAATGCAGCCACTTTATATGCCGAGTAACTTTCAAAGTGGCAAAAACCATCCTATCATGTCACTCTGAAAGCGGCTGAATGTCTATCTGAAAATAGGCTCATTTTTCTTCATTGTGGAAAAGTTTACTTTTTTCCCGGACATGCTGGGTTTCTGATACAGGAGCAGAGTCACCCCCACTCCACCCTCCAATCTCATTTAATAGGAGCCGCAGCAGCAAGGGGACGCTCAGTCCCGGCGGACTACGCTAAGGGAGGGATGAGGGTAAACCAGTGGAAGCAGGGGCAGTTAAAAATAGCTTTCAATTGCCCACCCCCCTCATAGTTGTTTCATTAAGCGGGCCGGGTGAACCGACACGCTCGGTCAAGCGTCCGAGTGATTCATCTGTTAAATCTGTGACACAAGGCCATTTATTGTGGACCCAACGACTGCTGGCTCCTTCCCAACACAATCCGACCACCTCTTAGGTGGGTGGCAGAGAAGGGTGATGAAGAGGAGAAGGAGGAGGAGGTGGGGGAGTTGGACAGTTTGAATCAACAAGATGAAATGTTACAGAAGATTTAGTTGGAGTGGGCAATAAGAAGAGGAAACAGGAAACGCCAAGGGTCCTTAAACCCTCAGGCAGTTTTTAGAGGCTCAGCTCACAGCCACAGTCTCACTGGTTTGAACTTGTTGGGATGTTCTGCTGCTAGAAACAGAACTGACGGGGAGGTTTTTGTATCTTTTGAGTGTTTTTTTTTCATGTTCGGCAGAGCTTATGAGGACTATAATATGATCTGTCTGTCTGGGTCCAACAGTGGTATTCAGGTCTATGTATTTAATTCCCAGCCATAGTTCCAGAGTTTCTGCAGTGACCGTAAAGAAAACCAGACGTGTGTTCCAGATGTCGGGAACACACTTCATGTGTCATTGTCTCCCATTAGCCCTTGATCAGCGGTCCTCAACCACTAATTCTCATTGTTGTAATTATTATTACTTGATTGACTTGTTCACCCTTTTATTGGAAATGATCAGTATTTCTCCTACGTAGAATGCATAGAATGTAAGTCGCTATATTTCAAAATAAACCTCATCAGTGCAGTCACTTCAATTGAGTTATTAATATTATTATTTCTTACACTTATTTCGTTTACTGAGATGGTGATTATCAATTTTTGACAAAAAGGTTGTTTATTGTCTGTTTATTGTCTGCATTTTACATAAAACCACTGCGGATGATTTATTATTAGACTACAGCTGTCCAGGCATCATTAACGATTATCAACCAAATGAAGACCAGTCCGTGAAAATATTGTCTTGGATGAAACCGGTCCGTGGTCCAAAAAAGGTTGGGGACCGCTGTCTTACGTGACAGAAGAAGAGTCTCTGCTAGAGTGAAGGACAAAGTTTATAAGACAGTGGTGAGAACAGCCATAATGTACGGATTAGAGACAGTGCCGCTGAAAAGAAGACAGGAAGCTGAGCTAGAGGTGGAGGAAATGAAGATGTTGAAGTTCTCTCTGGGAGTGAGCAGGTTGGATAGCATCAGAAACAAGTTCATCAGAGGAACAGCCAAGGTGAGATGCTATGGACACAGAGTTAGAGAGAGCAGACTTCGATGGTTTGACACATCCAGAGGAGAGATCATGAGTATATTGGCAAAAGGGTGTTGAGGATGGCACTGCCAGGTAAGAGGACAAGAGGAAGACCAAAGAGAAGGTGGATGGATGTAGTATTGAAAAACAAGAGGAAAGTTGTCAGAGAAGACATAGGGGATGACATGAGGACAGTTGCTGTTAGAGAGGAGGATGCAGATGTTAGGCTAACATGGAAAAGGATGAAACGCAGTGGCGACTCCTAACAGGAAAAGTCAAAAGGAAAAGCAGAAGGTGGTTTCTAATTGACAAGCAGATTGGGGACCCATCAATTTACCGGTGACATTATACAGGCACCTTCAAAGACTGCAGAAGAAACGTGATACTTAGCGCGGATAAGAAATAACGAGTAGAGATTTGAGTCTGCTCTTAACAGCTTTGTTGAGGTTTGTCGCGTCTTCTCTGCACAGACTGACTGATGCTAACATGTTGACCACATGATCAGATTTACTTCTCGTTCAAGTCATTTATTTATTTATTTTTTTACCTCTGAGCTCTCTAGAAATTGTAGGACATCATTATCCTTCAGCAGGATGGGATGCTTCACTGTTCGCATCAAGTACCTAAAAGAGAGAAAGAAATAATGTTCTTTAGAAAATGCATAAAACCGGTTATGATCAGGACTAGATTCTAGAACATTCGTTCAGTGTTTTCTTTTTTGTTGCTGATGTGGTGGGAAAAAAGATTCTTGATTGGCTGATGTTAAAGACATAATCTTTCTCAGCTGTAATTAACAAGCCCTACCATAACATCAAAACACACAACACAATCTGACATGATGACGTGCGTGTATTTTAAAACGTTAATAAAAATTTTGTCTTCTATAAATAAAAGCCTGAACATAAACTTTAATTTTGCTCGTTTTTGTTTTCAAAACAATTTTCCATTTTTTGCGTGTGTGTGTGTGCGTGCATGTATGTGTGTGTGTGCATGCATCAGCATGGAGTTCTGCAGCTCTGGGGTCCATCACACAGTCCTGTCAATCAAACACAACCAGTAAAGGGCAGCAGAATGTCAACCCCACCCACCTCCTTAATATTCAACACACACACACGCGCACACACACACACACACACACACACACACACACACACACACACACACACACACACACGCACACGCGCACACACACACACACACACACACACACACAAACACACACACACACACACACACACAGGTCATCATAACTCTATCACACACACAAACAACTGACGAATTACAGCAGCAACACAGGTGTATATTATGGGATGAGCCAGCACAACGTAATCTGCCTATATAAACGCTGATAGTTTGTTATACATCCTCCTCAGAGTTGAGCTTCAGATCAACATTTTTTTATCTGAAGAGGACGACGCACTTCAAGAAGAACATGAGGGAGTGAGCTTCAGCCAGCGACCTGATGAGGTGGAACACCTCAAACATTCAGGTGGTGACATGACGCAGTATGTCTTCACACTAGTTACTCTGATAAGGTTATCCTGTCTCTGGCTGAGACTCAACAGAATACTTATGAGATGTTTGTATGTTTGTTTGGGGCTATGTATTCAAAGGAAAAAGCAGAAGTTCATTCATAATGCAGGAATGAGCAGGCTATACCATGTTGTAAGCCTGAGGAGGGCACTACTGTTGCTCACTTGTTACGTCCCGTTTCAAAGCGGACATGTACTGTAATTGTCAATGTTCGTCTGTTAGTCCACCAAATATCTTCAAAACCGTTGCAGATAAAAAGATTAAACAAAAAGCACATTACTTGGGTGGGAAAAGGGATGAAAATGAGATGATGACGTTGATCTTGAAAAAACTAGGTCAAGGTCAAATTTCAACTTTTAAACACTCAGGAACCGGGTAAGATAGAAAGACACGGAGAAGGCCAGTGTGTGTAAGACCATGGAAGTAGGTCAGAGCACTAGCTTTGATCTTTGAACTACGGAAGTAGGTCAGGGTAATATTTTGAATTCAGGGGTGTCGCGGGATGTTGCAGTCTCTGACTGTTTGTTGACATTTGTAGCAAATACGTAAAAGCTCCTTCATGCACATCCAACTGCACAAAAAACAATGACTACAAAGACTTCCACCTCCTGAGACCTCTCACCTCAGATCACCAGGTTTTCATCACAGGAGGTGAAAATATAAAAAATTTCACTTGACTAACAGACACTCCTTGTCTGTTGAGAGCAACATTTCAAGTGAAAAATGAAACCCACATGGTACACTTTTTATTGCTGATGTTATACATGTAATTATTTTCTCTACTTGTTTTATTATATTAGATTCAAGAAAATTAAAAGCACATCTTCCAATATTTTCCTGTATTCTGTCCAACTAGAATAAAGGAAAGTATTTTGGCCGCATTATTTTCCCCCAAGGGAAATTTGAAGCAAACTCTAATAATCAGTCAATCATATGTATATACATATTGTCTACAGGCCCTGTAACACACACACAAGGGGTCTGTAGGCATGAAGTGGGAGGTAGAGCGGCGGGCAGCTCCTTCTTGGTGCGCCCTAATAAGCAACTTGTAGATGGATGAGCTCGAGCAGGAATCGAACCGCCAATCTCGTGATCATTGGACACCCCGCTCTACCGCTGACCCACTGCCACCCCAACAGTGTAATTGTAGCAGTGAGATCTCTTTCATGCTCTTTTCACTCTTTCACAAAACAGCTCGGAAGCAAAGAACACAATTACTTATTCTTGAGTGAAAGACATGAACGTTTGAAAATACACATTCCATTTGGTGGACATGTGTGCATGATCCAGCGTATCTACATATTTTTGGAAATTTTAAAACTTTTCAATACCTCTAAAATTGTAGAAAAAAATACCATTACTGTGTAAAACATAACTGTCCAACTACAATACAGGATATGTTGCTGGCTTTTATTTATTTGAAAAAGAAAGATGTCATTCAGGGCGCATTAACAGATTGCCTCTTGACCAAAGAAGAGAAAATGCCCTCAAACTGTGAAGAGACTGAGGCCCATTAAACACAGTGTTAACCATGATCTAAACAAAAATTGGAATTGCATTATGTTTGGCCCAGGAGGCCGTCGCAATGTCAGAAATCACCCATAACTACATCAGCCTTGGAGTCACTTCAGATCTGTTCCTACTATATTATAGCATGAATAGGATGAATTACAAAGATAATATCTTGTACTGAATTGTAATTAAAAACATGGTGGAATATTTTTATACAACAGCTGTTCTTACAAACTGATGACATTCATAAACTTGAACTTATTAAAGTGCCAATAAACATGGAAATAAATAACTATTTTCACTGTCATGTGTTAATGTCAACTGTACTGGCCTCATGACCATCCAATTCATTCAATTAAAAATTGACTAATTGTATTGATCATTTATTTTTCTGACTGTTGGTGAAGAAACCATATAGGACAGATCTAAGAAGCATTCCTGATGTGCTCCATCACCACGGGATAATTATTTAACAAATTAATATTTTAATAAAGTTTGACTGTGTTGTATTACTAGTCCAAGATATAAACTCCAAAGTCCAACGACTGCCTGAAATCATTCAAACACCAGTATTTTCATAAGAGTTGATATTCGTTACAATTTAAATGTTTCTGTTGAAACTACAACAAACAGTTTATTTAGATTCACCAGAAGAAGCAGCGGAGAACAAGCAACACCAGTAACTTACAATGTAAGTATCATCGTACCTCTCCAGTGCCGACCTCCTCTTCTCCACAAACTCGTTGGACGACTGGTCCTCCTTCCCCACCTTCACTTTGGTCATCCCTGCAGAGGATAATCTCATTACTACAATTGATTAACAATCAGGACAAAAATGACTTTGATTTCCCCAAATACCGAAGATGCATAGCAATAATTCTACACGGACTGTATTAACTCACTGAATAATGTTCACATTTCTAACAAAAAAGACATTACTGACATTTGACCTGTGAACTTCTGTTTTTGAATATAGTGATCATGGTAGAGTGAGTGTGCAACTTACCCACGATGCTTTTCTCCGGGGCTGGGGGGATGATGTAGCCTATGTGTAGGTACCTGGAGGCAAGTTTACTGTGCAGACCCAGAAAATCACTGAAACGTCTCTTTACTGAAAAGTCGCTATTCTTAAAAGAAGACAAGGAGGTCTGGGAAAGTGACACAGATGGAAAGTGAGAGAGGGAGAAGCAGCAGTTAAAAAATATAATATTACATTAACATTGATGCTAACAGTATGCAAATTTGTGAACCTGTTCAATTACAGCCGAAGGCTTTGATTACACGTCACATGATCAGGCTACATTTGACTGTGCTAACACCGTGACATCATATTCCTGTTTGTTTTAACCATTATGCTTTGCACCAACATAAAAAAAGGTAAAAACTTTCATTTAGCTTTTCCTCTGGCACCCCTATATGTCTGTGTTTATGTAACACCGCAGCCTAATGTGTGCGTTTATGTTTATTGTCAAAGTCAACATATTTTTGTGTTTGTGAAAGTAATTTTACTTTTACCATTTTAGTTTGACCGACACAGCGATTGTAACACGTTAACTAGCAACAATGCAAGAGGCAAAGTTATGTGACGTAACTCTCACCTTGGTCGTCACTTTGTAGGCCATGTATGCATTCATTCCGTCACCTGGAACACAAACAGACACACACACAGTCAACATCACCTCAAGCAAACAGTCAATAGTTTCAAAATTATTCAAACAGCATGGATTCCTTATAAAGATAAATGAAAGAGTTCATGCTTGAAATGAAACTATGACCACACACCAAACTGGTTAAACCTGATGTACTTATCTTCTAGTTGCAAAATCAATATGATTTGTTGTTACCTTGTTCATTTCATGATTGGACTAAAAGGCATGCAGACGGCCTATAACTTAAGCTCCGGGCAGGAAAGTCATTTTAATAATAGCTGTGAGGACAAATTTTCAGCTCTAAACCACGAACGTTTGTTGTGGCCACTATTCAGAACAAACGGGGCCTATAATGACACGGGCATGCTGCCGGAGGGCCCACATTATGATAAAAAAAGCGTATTCCTCCGACACTGCTCTGCTTCACCTCGTCAGCTTTGACAGACTTAAGATGATGTAAAATATGTCCTCCAGCATGTTTGTTATGTTCAGAGAGGGGGATGAGCATGATAAGAGGGGCGATAGGAAATGTAGTTTTACATTGCATTAACAGAGGAAAACATGAAACTAAAAAAGTTCCTGAAAAAACTTGTGCTGTAAACTATATTGCTGTAAAAATGAATACACATAAACTGTACATGGTTGTCAGTGGGATCAGTCTGACCTGATCCTCAGTGGCAGTGATGTGAAATAAATACATACTCACCAACTTTCTCTGGGTCAGACACTGATATATGGATGTCAAAAGAATCGCCACCCTCCTCCTCTTCAATCTACAGTTAATACAAACACAACACTTGAAAGAGTCGCTGTCGGGTTTCTATCTTATGCTTGTCAACATGAGGGGAGAGCAGTTTACAACATGAGAAGGCATCACAGAATAAAATACATTTTTATTCCTCTGTCCTTATATTCATATAAAGAGTAAAGTGAAATACTCTAAAAAATAATACTTCTCTGAAGTGATTTGTGGGAAATGATTGCTTCTTTAAGAACAAGCGTAACAGCGTGTGAAGAGAAAATCAGAAATGAGAAAAATGGAAATCAGAGCAAACAACAACGTGAGAGAAATTTGGAATATCATACATGCAGAAAGCTCAACAAACACAACCTAATGACCAAATATCATCAATAATCATTTAAAAAAATTGTAAAATCTTAATAATCCTTGCAATAATGACTCAGCTCAGCCTTACTGCTCTACCATTCAGAAGCTGCCCACAAAAGAAGACCACAAACCCTGAAGGTTGTGGAACACATGGACAAAATGAGCTGAGTGTAAAAATTATGTCACATGTACAAGTGCTGTCACCTCGTCAAAAGAGGAGTGAGTGAACATATCGTCGTGGGCGAGGGTGACGCGAGGGTTGATCACAGAGGTGGGAGGTGTGATGGGAGTGATGGCAGGTGAAGGTCCGTCAGACAGCAGGACTTCTCTCTCTGGACTGTCCAACAACGAAACCTCCTCTGTCGCCTCTATGACAACACAAACGAAAGAAGGCACAGTGAGTGATTGTGTGTGTGTGTGTGTGTGTGTGTGTGTGTGTGTGTGTGTGTGTGTGTGTGTGTGTGTGTGTGTGTGTGTGTGTGTGTGTGTGTGTGCATGTACCTGCGAACAGGTCCTCTGGATCGTCATCAAACAATGAATCCTGCTTGGGTCCATTTAAGTTGGCGCTGATGTACTGAGCAGGTAGATTAGCTGGTCCAGTCTCAAAAACAGAACCAGATAAGTTTCAGAAAGTATTTAACAAGTAATAGAAAGTCAACCGATGTTTAATATAATCCATTACTGGTATAAATAATTTATTACACACAATTTTCATTCCTCTGCTACACTACTGCCGTTTACTATATGCTGGCAATACACCGTTTCATCCTTAGATCCTTCAAAAAGTGAGAATTTCTGGAGAATGTATGTTAAACTTTGACCGCCGGCAACCATGGCTGGACAATAACTTTATTTCTAAAAGAAAAGCATAGCCACAGAGTTCAATATTAAACAGCACTTTGTCATTGAAGGACCATTATTTTATATTACATCCCAAAGCAAATGTTCACCTGAGGCCGACAGTGAACAAACTGAGGGGGAAAGTGGAAATGGAGGAGTAACATCTGTACTGTCACTGTGCAGACTCAACATATTTTAAAGAAAAAAAAAAAAAAAAACGCTTCCAACAATGCGTCATCCTTCCCGTTGACCCACAGGACTTCCTGTCTACCAGTGAGGAAACATCCCTTTCAGGGAAACGGACTGAAGATCAGAAATAAATAACTAAAACTAAACTACTGACAAGATGGGTGGGTTAAGTGTAACCATAACAGTTATACTGAGTTTGCAGTAAATTCGGACTTCAAAAAAAGTATTGTTAACTGTACAATACTTTGTTTGAAGTCCGAATGGTAGGGCATCATGAAAGGTGCAACGCTCAGCATCTTTACAAAACTACTGACTCAACATCTATGAAATTCACTCATGCTGCAACGTTTGGGTGCATTGAAAAATCTTCTGAAATGGGTTTACAGCTGCTGCTATAGCAGAGCATTCACTGATTAAAGTACTTGTGTCTTCCAGTCCAGTGCAGATTTAAGTTAGAAGCTATAATAGGTAGATATAATAAAAACTAGGTTCAACCAAAACACAGTCCATCAGCTGAGTGTACAATACTGGTTACACTAAGGTAGGAGCTGAATTCTTATTGGATGTATGAAACGTTAAATAGAGGGTAACATAATCAGAACTTTGACCCTTAAAATATAATAAACCTGCAGTCATTTGTTTGTCATGTCAGGTTTACTCAAACTGGACTTTGGATTCTTTTCCCCAACAATACAGCCCCTAATACTTTGGACATAGTGGGAAGGAGAACGCTTGAAGTGACGGCAGTCCATCCACTGCAATAACTCCAGCAGAGAGGTACCGACGCTCATAAATCAACTTCATAAGAGGGCCGCCATTGGATCACATGACAAAGTGTCACAAGTTCAGCCTCACAAAACTGAGTCATGAATCGACTCACAATGTATTTGATCAGTTTTTAAAAAACCAATTCTCATAGAATTTTACTCGTGTTTCTGTCCAAGATGTTAGGACAAAACAAGACGCAAACATGAGAAAGGTTGACAAAGGCTTGTCAACTTCAACTGCAGCATCCTACAACAAAATTCTCTAATGAAAGAAGATTAACTGTAATTTTTTTCAATCAAGTTTCAATTTCAATCAATCAAGTTTTATTTATATAGCGCATAATCATGGCAACAGACATTTCAAAGCGCTTTTTTTCTGTTTATACTTTAGATTTTTCAGAAAGGAATTATGTAGAAACTTCTTTAACTTCCAGTTTTGGTAAAGGCCACACAGGTTAAAGTCTGAACCCTCAGGTGGCACAAATGTTAGGTGGTTTAATCAGCCGGCAGGTGGAGGCTTCTCTAGTCGCCACCAGTGTGAGCGACGACAGGAAGAAAGAGAGGGGAAGAAAAGATGGAGAGATTTTAGCTGAGTATATAGAAAGAGGAAAGGATGAATGGAGAGAAGAGGAAATGAGTGATGATAACGAGGGGCTTCCTTCTTCCTTACTCAGCAAACACATGGAGTAGTCAGAGGAAGGACCCCCCACCACACACACACACACACACACTTTGACTACCCATCCATTCAATGGTGTTCAAACCTCGACAGCTAATCTGGATCCAACAGAGAGTGAATTAATGAACCAGCTGAACAAATACCAGCTCCTTTATCTGCATAGGCTGATGAATATAAAACAATTGACATTAAACTAAGAACTGAAAGAACAACCTGTTCTATCTGACCCATGGTTCAACCTCCACAGTACAAAATCCCATCAGACGTCCGGACTGATGAAGCAGACACGCAGCACTAGATTAGTCACTCATCCTGATGGGAAACATGAATGCATGACCTAGATGTTGTGACAATCCATCTTTTCAACTGTTGATGAGATAAAAAGTAGAAGGATGACACTTTAGTCCATGGAGCTGCTGGTGGGGTCAGAAAACCTACAGGAAGTACCTGCAGAAAAGAGAACACAAGACCCACATCGGAGCTCAGCCGTTAATTTATATCAGGAAAGGTTGACCCATCGCCTCTGAAACATCACCTGCATGGAAGCTTCACAAAGACAGGATTTACTACTGAATGGTACTATCATGATTGAGTTGAGTGAATACTGAAACACAGACTGAGCAGAGAGAATCTGATTCATGTTTTTGGAAACTGAGATAATAAAGAAAGAAATAGTAGGAGTCAGAGATTATTACATAGTCCAAATATTCCGAGTTCAGCTCAACATCCCTTATCTGTTTACTGGTCCTTGTGACTAATGTAGAGTCAGTCTGCTGCTCACTAAGGAAGTGGATGACACACACACACACACACACACACACACAGCTCATTGATGAGTGCTATTGTGACACTGAAGGAAGACAATTATCACCAGGAATGAAATCCAGAGTGCTGACATAACAAAACGAGGCCTTAATGTGTGTGTGTGTGTGTGTGTGTGTGTGTGTGTGTGTGTGTGTGTGTGTGTGTGTGTGTGTGTGTGTGTGTGTGTGTGTGTGCGTGCGTGCGTGAGTGCGTGCGTGCATGTGTGCGTGCATGTGTGTAGCTGATAAATTTCTTTCTGATCTGTTACAACACAGTTGTTTAATCTGACATGCCTGCCTGGAGTTTAAAGGCACATTTCAACACAGTAAACAATATGTTTACATTTACCACTTGTGGCATTGTCTGGTTTTAGGAGCTGCAACATATGTTAGATGTGTTGTTCTGAATCAAACTAACCATCAGTTGCTTCACAGAGTCATAGGTGTGCTTAGCTATCAGAAGCAGACATGGGTGAGATGACGATAGTTAAAATGTTTGTGTTGAATTTATATAGATTTATTACAAATGTGTAAGGTGCTTTCATGGGAAACATCACATTGTTCCACAAAAGAGGAAAGCAGGATTTGTGTCAATTACAATCATTTTGTCTTCGTGAAGATAAATGGGTGAATAAAGGAAACACGGGTAGATTAAATTGAAGCAGAAAGGGACACATATACAGTCAACAAAAAACAAACACCACTTATTCAGTTGCTAAACCAAACTTAGCATTACATAACATGTTTAGAAAGCAATGAGAAGAAAACAAGTTAAACAAGTGTGATTATCATCATGGCCTGGCTAGCTGCCATGGCTAACACCATCAATAACCACAGCCGTGTCCAAACACAAGGTAGAGACTTCGCCACTGAAAGCCATGGCTGTGCAATGCATAAGAATAAACGTGCTGGACACTGAATTCTCAAAATATGAAAGAAATTCTGTTAAGTTACTAATGTCTGTGCAACACACATTGCATTGTTTTTGACAGGTCAGAGCCTATTTCTGCAGTTATCTATCCATTTTCAAAAACATATTTAGGTACATAAATCATTCTCACAAAGCAGATTTCAATGTCGCCAATTTTGTCTGCATCCATATGAAACATGGTTTAATAAAGTCAAGGACCAAATGCACACACTGAATACAATATAATAAGCAGCAGAACAGTCTAGATCAAATCCAGAACAACAACCTTGCAACTAAAAACACGTTTTCCTTTTGCAGTAATTAAGACTGGATGGAAACAGGCTGCATTATTTACATGAATAGACAGAAGACTTATTCAATTAAATTTAGTGTTAAGACAAATCGTGAGAATCATTTTCGTTATTAGCAAATACATATCCAAAAACTTCGCCCACCGACTGTAATTACTTCAAATACCTGATATTCATTCATGTTCTCTGAAGACTGGATGATTTTCCAGTCTGTCCTGAACGCATCACCCACACCTGTGTGACTGTCACCTGACTGCAAGCAAACACAGCTATTCTGCGTCTTTCTCTGAGCAAATATGACCCCCCTCGGCCCCTGTAACTGTCGTTTCGAAGGCAAACGTCAGTATTATTACACACAACGATGGAATAGTTTGTATCTGTGTCACTGAATGCTGTCCACACAAATGATGAATAAACCTGGGGCTTCGATAGACCAAGCCTCACTCACATATTAACCATTCAGCAGGTCTCCCTCCAGCCTCTCTGCTACCCCCCACCAAGTTTCCATCCGCTGTCAGATCGAAGCATCACGCCCTGCCTGCCACAGCTCCACTCGGCCTCATTTCATCACCTCCACCTACTCCTCCTCACCTCCTGTGTGGCGGACGGCTCTGGGAAAAGGTCCTCCCCGTCCTCCAACTCGTGGAAGTCAGTGTTCTCCAGTGGAGGGTCCCTGGCTGTGTCCGCCATGTTTACGTCGTTCTTGGTGTTGATGGTGATGATAGCTAATAGCTAGCTAATAGACAAACACAATGACAGACAGAGAAAACAGCCGACTGACAGGGCGAGAGAAAGAGAGGAGGAGCAGGGAGTCCCAACTCTGTCATGTGACTAACTGAACTCCTGATGGGAGCCAAAGAGGAGATGTGGAGAAGAGGGCTCACTCTGTTGCCGTTCCTTGAATCACATTAATCTGATCTATCAGGGCTGCCGTTAAAAATTGGGGACTTAAATCGCATTAGATTCATGCAGCACAAAATGATATCCACACAGTTATTTTTATCTCTTACAATCAATTCAGAATTAAAATCAGGAGTACAGATTTTCTTTGCATTTACAGTCAGAGAAAATAGAGAATTGTGACACTCGAGAATTTTGACTTTGATCTCAGGCTTTAATCTATAAATTCATGTGGCCCTTCCACAAACTTTATTCACATAAATTATGGTGGGTTTTTTCCATGAAGCAATTCAATTGCAATTCAATCAAAATTACCTGTCAATGCGAGAATATTTTTTAATCCGAATTTTACTTTTGAAAATTTTATGACAATGATATTATTTTGCTGACGATAAATTTATAATTACAGACTATTTGCCGATCGATTTAAAAAAAAGTACAGTACAGTTCTAAATAAATCTGTAGATGATCTTTTGAGTCGTTCCAGTCGGACCATTTTCGGCGACGCACCATCACTTCCGTACAGTTAGCGAACTGCGGGTTTACTGAATTCTGGAGTTGAAACTGTTATTTTAGGTGACGGGCAATTAAGCGTTGTGATTTCTAGAGGGTTTTTTTTTTTTAATTCATTGCGAAGCCAGGCTCTGATTTGGTCAAAAAATCACAACTCGAACGGTTTAACTTTTTCTTATTTGTGGTTCTGTTAGCATAGACGCTAGCTGGGAGACCATTAGCATGGCCTCGGAGGAAGAGGATAAAATCCAGCATTTAACACAGGAGGATGACCTGGAGCTACAGTTAGCAACCATGACGGTGGAAGGTAACTTTATCAAGGCAACATTTAATGACATTCTATTCAATGACGGAAATGTCGTACTTACAAGAGAACAGTGTCTATAATTGAAAAGAAAATGGTCCAGACTTTATTGTTTGTAGGTTTATTTATAAACCATATTATTTACAGGTGTTTGCATTGACCAAATCAAACAGGAATGGTTTAGATCCATCATCATACCGCATGTCTCGAGTGTAGCCCGAGTCTACCTACATATAAAGCGACTTTATGTGACTTCTGCACTCTTCGAATGACCCCTTGAATGGCTCTGTAGACCCGTTTGTTTCCATGGCGGGCCTCACAAGATTTGCATGGCCAGACACCATCTTCTGGCAGCGTTTCTGAGGAATTTTAGCCCATTCCTCACAAACAGAATCATATTATAGCAGGGGTGTCAAACTCATTTTCACCGAGGGCCACATCAGCATAATGGCTGTCCTCAAAGAGCTAGATGTAACCTATAAACGTAACTAAATTGTAACTCTATGTAATGTAAAATAAATGTAACTGCTCCTTAATGTTAAATAACTCTGAATTTATTACTTATTCAAGTTACAAACATTACAGTTGCTTGGAAAAAAAATGTTTGTTTCTCTGTTACAAATTTGTCAGGTTATGAAACCCATATAACTCCATCAATTAAGGATCAAACTATCCAAGTGAATAAAGAAAAATAACATCAAACATTTCCCGTGACCCGCTACAGCGGATGAAGCGGCAGAAAATGAATGAATGAACATCAAACACAAGTCAAGACATTAACTTTGTTCAAAACATTTTTGTCATTGTTAAAAGGCTTAATTACTGCATTATGGGAAAATGTAGATTTGCTCAAAGCACCTATTTGACCTATTTATTTTTAGACACTCTGACCTTTTATGCTGTCACGGGCCACATAAAATGATGTGCCAAGCCACATTTGGCCCCCGGGTCTTGAGTTTGACATGTATGTTCTATAGAATTCCAGTCAGGCAACTGTGCCACCACTTCTTGTTAGAGCAAGCATTGGTGGACTTTTGAGTTCTGCTGAAGATTGTTGATCTTGTGAAATGACTAATGACACCCAAGCTTCATCATCCTCAGATGACAAGAGGTATTCTTCTAAGATTGCCTTAGTCTTGATGTTGTCTGCCTTACTCTCTACTATTTTCTACACCACTTTATCCACCGTCACGGGGCACGTGGAGCTGGAGCCTACCCCAGCTGGCTAAGGGCATAAGGCAGAAGAAACTCCTAGCACGACGTCAGTGTGCCACGGAACCACACAGAGACAGACAAACACGCACGCACACACTCATGCACTACAGGCAAGTTGGCCAATTAACCTGAAGCGCATGTTTCTGGAGGTGGGAAGAAGCCGGAGAACCCACACAGACACAGGCAGAACATGCAAATTCCGCGCAGAGTGAGACTCAAACCTGGAACCGCCTTGCTGTGAGGTGACAGCGCTACCCACTGTGCTACTGTGTCGCCAGGGCAGTATCACAAAATGTAATAGGGTTGTCTAGGTGGATTTGATTTTACTTTACTCATTGGTGGTTAACATCAGATTCAGGAACATAAATTTGGCCCTTTAAAGACCAGCACAGTGTTTTAACTTTATCTGATTTGTAAATTTGTGTTCTTTTGAGGGATGCTAGCAATAGCATTAAATAATTCTGTGTTAGTCATTAACAGTTGGGCCAGTAAGTATTGGGCAACCTACACATCAAGCGTGAGAGAAAAAAAAAATCCAAGAAATCATATTGTGTAATTTTTAAACAATTTATTTGTGAAAATGGGTGGCCAGTAAGTATTGAGCAGTCAGCAAAATTTACTTGGATGGCAATGACAGAGGTCAAAAGGTTCCTGTAGTTCCTAACCAGAGCTACACACACTTAAGTTGGTGTTTTGGCCCACTGTTCTGCACAGATCTTCTTTAGAGCTGTGATGTTTGAGGGATGTCGCTTAGCAACACACAGTTTTAACTCCCTCCACAGGCTTTCGATTGGGTTGAGGTCTGGAGACTAGGCCACTCCAGAACCTTGACATACGTTTTATGGAGCCACTCCTTGGTTTTCCTGGCTGTGTGCTTTGGATCGTTATCATGCTGGATCCAGCCACGTTTCATCTTCATATCTCTGACTAAGGGAAGGAGGTTTTTACCCAAAATGTCACAATACATGGCCCCATTCATCTTGCCATTGATAGCGACCAGTCTTCCTGTCCCTTTTGCATAAAAGCATTCCCAAAGCATGATGTTTCCACCCCCATGCTTTACAATAGGAATGATGTTCTTGGAATGCAACTCAGCATTCTACTTCCTCCAAACACGGCGAGCGGTGTTTAAACCAAAAAGTTCAATGTTGGTGTCATCTGACCACATCACATTCTCCCAATCCTCTTCTGGATCATCCAGATGGTCTTTAGTAAATTTCAGATGGGCCTTTACATGTTTTTTGTTTAGTAGGGGAACCTTTCGGGCAATGCAGGATTTCACCTCATGATGACTTAGTGTGTTACTTAGTGTCACGGTGTGACGGTGGTCCCAGCTGTCTCCAAAGCATTGACCAGTTGCCGTCATGTAGTTCTGGGCAGATTACTCACTGTTCTGCGGATCATTCAAAGCCCATCAGGTGAGATCTTGCATGGAGCTCTACTAGAGAGGATGTCAGTGATGTGATACTTGTTCCATTTTCTAATAATGTTTCCAACTGTTGATCTTTTATTACAAGGTTGTTTACCAATTGCAGTTTGACTCATCCCAGCTTTGTGCAGTTGTACAATTTTATCTCTGGTGTCTTTGGGAAGCTCTCTGGTCTTGGTTATGGTGAAGACTGGAGTCTGACAGTTTGAAGGTGTGTGCAGGTGTTTCTTATGCATCTAATCAGTTCAAATAGGTGCCATCCATACTGTTAACAAATGGGGGCTGCAATAACTTCTTAAAGAGCAAGTGACTGGTCTGTGAGGGACAGAAGAGTTGTCTGTTTTCTAGCTGCCCGATACCCATTTTCACAAATAAATTGTGTAAAAATCATACAATGTGATTTCCTGGATTTCTTTTTTTACATTTGATTCGTACCTATGATGAAAATTAAAAACCTCTCTGAGTTCATTTTAGCTCAAGAAAGTAGTGCCTCCCTGGAATGCGCTTCAACAAAAATTTGTGCATCCCCAACATGACGTTTATGCATCCCAAAAGTACCCAATATACGATAAAAGCATACATAAGGATTGGGTTTTGCCAATAGTACAATATAAAAACCAAACAAACTTCAATTTAATGATTTTATTAATAATGATGTCATAACCGCTTAAGTAAAAAGAACCTATGGAAAAAATCGCGTCCATTACGGTACAAATGCTCGGACTTTTGCTGGTTTGTGCTTCTGCATCTTCTTCCATACTGTCCATAGTAACATCTTTCTCTTTCTTTTCATTAACTTTTGGTTGTTTTTTATTCAGGAAAGCACTCATTGTCATTTGGGTTTTCTCCAACTTTTGCCTCTTTTTCAGAGGCATGGTTGTAATGTGAGACTAACTCGTCACTCTCACTGCAGTGTGCAAACTGAGCAGACGTCGTGTTGCCGCTTGGTCAATTTTATTTATTTATTTATTCATTGTCACAACCATGACATCTGCTGTCGCGGGGAGCTGTCGTCTATCCTAGCTGACTGAGGGCGTGAGGCGGTGGAAACTCCGCCTGCTGGGGGCGACGCAGGCGGGGGCGACACAGACAAACATGCACAGATAAACATGCACACACTCCTATTGTCAATTTGGACTAACCTGAAATGGCCAATTCACCTGAAAGATGTTTTTGGAGGTGGGAGGAAGCCGGAGAACCCATGCAGACACGGAGAGAACATGCAAACTCCGCACAGACTCGAATTTCCTTCCAGAGGAGAGGAGGTTAAAAGTCCTCTCTTGTTCCCTGATTGGTCCCTTCCTTTGTTCCTTTACTAGACCTGCTGCAGAAGGTTCAGGCTGTACAGATGGACAGCATGACAAACACGTTGGGTGTCAACACAGACCCCGACTGGCAAAGTCAGGTGGCGGCCATGTGTGAGTACACCTCCGACCTGACAGAGAGGTACAATGGTCTGATGAAGAAGCACAATGAAGATGAGGTGACACATGAGAAAGTCAAAAAGCAGCTGGAGAAGAAGAAGGAAGACGCCTTCTGCAAGCACCAGGTTACACACACACACACATACACACACACACACACACGCATACATACATGTGGTTTTTGACCACTTGAGTAGATGAGATCTGAAGCAGAACATTAACAGGTGTGTAATGTACTGTCCAACTGGTTTCAGGCTCTTCTGGACAAAGTGGAGTCTGTGAGAGTTAAACTGCAGCTGAACAACTCCAAAGGTACCAAAAAGAACTTCTTAGCCAAGAAACAGGAAATGACATCAGAGAAGAACAAAGCAGAAGAGGAGAAGAACAGGTGCATGAATGAGAATAGACTCTAAATGAATGAATAGACAAGGGAAAAAGGTTTTTTACTCAAATTTTGAAATTAAGAATTAATAGAGTGAAGCATTAACATCAACACACATACCTGTTCTTTTATTTGATGCACAAAGTACACTTGTTTTTATTTTATTTAGCCATCCTGACAAGTTCTTTTCACTATTTCTCATAAAGGCTGGAATGGATTAAAATGACTTCAGTTATTTTAAATGAGGAAAAGGTGTTTTTATGACTTAAAGTTTAACTTAAGGCTTGACTTAAGGGCTCAGTCACAGAATGAATTAAACTTGTATCTCAAGGTACAACTGTATTATGGATACAATATGTATTGAATGGTTACATAACATTAATTTCTGGATTAAGTCCCACTAATTTACTTCTGAGCTCAGATATTAATAATTCTGTTCGTTGATCAGATAAAGTAGTATCCCCAGCAGATGGACCAGCAAAAATATTTTGAGCCTTTCACTAGGGAATGCTGCAAAGTCAGACTCGCTTGTTGCACCAGGCATGAAAGAGTTTCATACCCGGGACATCAACTTTTACCCTTCAGATCATCACTAGATCTTTGCCCTTAAACATTATTTAACAGAGATGACTGAGAACCTCCACAGATAATTCATCAGTAGCTTTTAGAAGGCACATTTAAATTCCATATTTACAATTTTCAGTGATTTCTTTTTCTCTATTTTTATCCATTTTTATATTTTATACAAGAACATCACACAATACATTTTCATTGATTTCGTATCTCAATGAAATGTTCCTTGATAAAAAAGTTGCCAGTGCTGATTAACTGTGATTAATCAGTACACAAATCAATACACATCACCATTCCTTAACAATTCCGACCCGTAGTGAGTAAATTCCCTTTTGGTTTAGGCTTTGACTTCTGAGTGTTTAAGAAAAGTCTAACTTCAGGGAAATTTGTTGTTACATCCATCCATCCATCCATTCATCATCAACCGCTTATCCGGGGCCGGGTCGCGGGGGCAACAATCTCAGCAGGAATGCCCATACTTTCCTCTCCCCAGACACCTCCAGCTCCTCCAGGGGGAGCCCGAGGCGTTCCCAGGCCAGCCAAGAGACATAGTCCCTCCAGCGTATCCTAGGTCTTCCTCGAGGTCTCCTCCCTGTAGGACATGCCCAGAACGCCTCCCCAGGCGTCCAGGAGGCATCCGGAACAGATGCCCCAGCCACCTCAGCTGGTGGAGGAGCAGCGGCTCGACTCCGAGCTCCTCCCTGGTTACTGAGCTCCTCACCCTATCTTTAAGGGTGCTCCCAGCCACTCTACGGAGGAAACTCATTTCAGCCGCTTGTATCCGGGATCTTGTCCTTTCGGTCATGACCCATAGCTCATGACCATAGGTGAGAGAAGGAACGTAGATTGACCGGTAAATCGAGAGCTTCGTCTTACGACTCAGCTCCTTCTTCACCACAACGGACCTATACAGCGACTGCAGAAGCTGCACCGATCTGTCAATCTCACAATCCATCCTTCCCTCACTCGTGAACAAGACGCCAAGATACTTAAACTCCTCCATTTGGGGCAAGGACTCTCCACCAACCTGAAGAGGGCACACCACCCTTTTCCGGTCGAGAACCATGGCCTCGGATTTAGAGGTGCTGATCCTCATCCCACTCGCGTCAAACTCGGCTGCAAACCGTCCCAGTGCACGCTGAAGGTCCAGGTTTGATGAGGCCAACAGGACAACATGTCTGCAAATAGCAGCGATTAAATCCTTTGGTCCCCAAACCGTACTCCCTCCAGACCCTGGGTGCGCCTAGAAATTCTGTAGATTATGAACAGAACCGGCAATAGAGGGCAGCCCTGCCGGAGTCCAAAATGTACCTGGAATAGGTCTGACTTACTGCCAGCAATGCGAACCAAGCTCTGGCTTTGGTCATACAGGGACTGGACAGCCTTCAGCAAAGGGCCCCGGACCCCATACTCCCGAAGCACTCACCACAAGATACTACGAGGGACACGATCGAATGCCTTCTCATGAGTACTGGTTGGGCAAACTCCCATGAACCCTCGAGCACTCAATGGAGAGTGTAGAGCTGGTCCAGTGTTCCACGACCGGGACGAAAACCACATTGTTCCTCCTGAATCCGCGGTCCGACTATCGGTCTAATCCTCCTCTCCAGTACCCTGGAATAGACTTTCCCCGGGAGGCTGAGGAGTGTGATCCCCCTATAGTTGAAACACACCCTCTCGTCCCCCTTTCTGAAAAGGGGGGACCACCGCCCCGGTCTGCCAATCCAGAGGTACTGTCCCGGACTGCCATGCGATGTTACAGAGACGTGTCAACCATGACAGTCCCTGCACATCCAGAGACTTGGGGTACTCAGGACGAATCTCATCCACCCCCGGTGCTTTGCTACAAAGAAGTTGTTACATACAAACAAAAATGTAGAAAAATGTAATCCTAAAGATTCAGTTGAGTTGTCTTTTTTTCTTTTATCTTGACCAATAGTTATAGAGATATGTCTACTGACAAAGAAAAAAGGATACCGAAAGTTTAAGAAAGTGCGAGTAAATTTGTGAAATTTAAATAACTTTTCTGTTGTTGTACTTTCGTTAAAAATTAATAAATATAAAGGTGAGGCTTCACTCCTAACCTCCAGGCTAACCAAGGAGCTGGAGGAGAATGAGAGGAAGCTAATGGCTCTCACGGAGGAGCAGAACGACGAGGAGCGGACATGGCAGGAGGAGCTGGACGAGCTGAGACAGCAGATGGAGCGAGTGAGGAAGGAGGCGAAGGACGCCGAGCTGCAGGCCCTGCAGGATGAGATTGCTGCTGTGGAAAAGCAGAGAGACGTGGCCATGGATCACATTGAAACCTGGCTAAAAGAGGTACAGCCATATCAATGTTAAAATGAAGAGTCAATGATTTGGTCCGATATTCGCTAGCGCCAAAAAATAGTTTTTGTTTACAAAAAATTTCTGGTAATGTGATGTAAAACAATTGAATCAAACGAGAAAACCAGGCATGAAGCCTCCCGGCCACTCTGACGCTAATCTTGTTCCAGGTGGGACAGTACCTGAACGCCCTCCGGACGGAGTTTCCTCAGCATTACCTTCAGGAGAGACAGAAGTGGGAGAAGAAAGAGGGTTTGGTCCGGAGGAACCAGGCTGATCTTCTCAGCCGTTTCCAGGAGGTTCTGCAACAGCTTCAGTTGGGTCGCGAGTTAGAGTCCCTCCCCAGGATCAATGTGCCTTCTTTACCACAGGTCTCAATGGTAAGACCCCTCCCCTCCTGCCACTGGGAATACAGTAATCCCTCTCTTGTTCGCGCTTCAAGATGCATGACTTTACTACATTGCGGATTTTTAGTAGGTAGTCATGTGATACCGTATGCGCATGCTATTGGCTGACAGCATCTGTGTGTGCTTGTCAGCCACACACGGATACTGTCCCTGAAACTTTTCTTTAATGCAAAAGTGCTTTAAACAGTCTATAAGAGTGTGGGAAAAGGTAATACAGATAGAAGATGGTTTAATATCATTATGGTGACGGTTCATAAATGTTTAAAGTACCGTAAATAGTAAAATAAATAGCTCATCGCTATATCGTGGAATTTTGTTTTTCACGGGTGGTCCTAGAACTCATTAACCGCGAGAAACGAGGGATTACTGTATTTCTGGAAAGAAAAATGCCTTATAGTCAAAGGACGTATGCGAACATACTGAAGATTGCCTGTTCTGTTTAATGTAGTTATTAATACGCGGAATTCTGTTTTAATATTTTTACTCACATTGGTGTACATGATGAAGATGAGACTATTCAGGTCTCAGATTATTTATGTGGTGGTAGACACTTTTGTTTCTTTGTCTTTTATAGCAGCAGGATCAAGATAGGGATTCACTACAGGACAGTCGAAGGCTGGACAGTGATACTGATCAGTTTATGGGGCTGTTTTTATGGAAAAGTGCAAGTATTCATTAATGATTTTTTTATTTTTAAGCATAGTTGTGCCATCGTGTCGTGTCTTCTTCGTCTGTGATTTTAATGGCATGGATGGAGGATTGGCTCCCCCAGCTTTCTATAGTCATGCCCCTGAACTCATATTTTCTTACAGTTTGCAGCTGGAATTTTGTGACAGATTCAGACCGAAGGCTAATTACTGCCATGTGTTTTCAAAACAGTTTTAAGATATTTGATTTAAAGATTAAAAATGGAGATCAAAAACAAATCTTTTCATTTGAGTAGCTGGAACAAAGGAATGTGTGTTTTAAAAATGACCTGAAGAATTTCTCATTTCTTATTATCACAGCTTTGTAGTGCAGGAGGTTTTTGAAAGAATTTCAGATGATTTTATATTCTGTAACTTTGATTCACCTTTTGAGAATCTTGTTTTTTTCAACAGGCTGACCTGATATTCAATCGGGTGATTCAGTCACTGCCCCCCCCTTCATTCATGTCACCACTACAACATCAGCCCCAGCCACACATGAGAGCTTTGCTGACGGTGACTCCCCCAGCCAGCCTCTCCCCTTCCCCACCTTTTCAGCCAATCCACCCTGTTGCTCCATCCACGCCTCCTCCTGCCACTGCCCCTACCACCACCAACCCCTCTGCTGCCACCGGCAAACTCGACAAGTTCCTTGATAAGCTCTGGACTCGATTCCCACAGTGCTCCAGGGCCCAGCTGACGATGCTGCTGCAGCAGGTGAAGAGCTCCCGCGGTATGTTGGCTGGCATGCTAATGGAGGAGGTCATCGAGCAGGTGGGATTAAAGCTAGCAGAGAACCAAGCGTCTGCCCTGAGGCCCATCAACTGGCCCACCCCAGCACCCCCAGGCCTCATCCACAGACTGACTCCACCTCTACAGAAAGCAGCGGCGGGTGGTGGTGGTCAGGCTGTCGGGCCCCGTAAACTCTGTCTGATGTGCCAGAACCACGTGGATCCAGAGAGCCACCACCCATTGAGCTGCTCACACATCATCCACAAAGACTGCATCAAGATGTGGCTACAGTCCAGCAAGAACAACTCCTGTCCCTTCTGCATGTCCAGAAACGACTCTGTTCAGAACTGAATGTCTGTGTTCTCTACAGATGTGGATTCAGATAGTTCCCACGCTCTTGTTGACTACGTTGTACAATAAAAATGAAGGCATTTAAAGTATCTGTTTAATCACTGCAGGAAATGAAAACATGTCTGCTAACTGCTAATTTTAGCATCATAACATGCTATTTTGGGCTCATTATTATTATTATTATTATTATTATTATTATTCGCATCAAAGATGCGAATCAAACCTATGACTTCCATACCGGATCGGTCGAAGCCCAGGTTAACAACGACCACCATCGGCGCTGTTGACCTACAGGGCGCCGGTGGAAATTGGATTACTGTTGGTCGAAGAAGGAGAGGAGGAAAGTGCGTTCGCACCAAGAAAGAGAAGAGGAGCGCCAAGAGTATAGGACTAAGAGTAGGGACGTTGAATGTTGGAACTATGACAGGAAAAGGTAGAGAGTTGGTCGACATGATGCAGAGGAGGAAGGTAGACATACTGTGTGTCCAGGAGACCAGGTGGAAAGGTAGCAAGGCTAGAAGTTTAGGAGCAGGGTTCAAGTTGTTCTATCATGGTGTAGATGGGAAGAGAAATGGAGTAGGAGTTATCTTGAAGGAGGAATTTGTTAGGAATGTCCTGGAGGTAAAAAGAGTGTCAGATAGAGTGATGAGTCTGAAGCTAGAAATAGAAGGTGTGATGTTCAATGTTGTTAGTGGGTATGCTCCACAGGTAGGATGTGAGCTGGAGGAGAAGGAGAAATTCTGGTTGGACTTTGATGAAGTGATGCAGAGCATACCTAGAAGTGAGAGAGTTGTCATTGGCGCAGACTTCAATGGACATGTTGGTGCAGGTAACAGAGGTGATGAGGAAGTGATGGGCAGGTTTGGTATCCAGAAGAGGAACGCAGAAGGACAGATGGTAGTTGACTTTGCAAAAAGGATGGAAATGGCTGTAGTGAATACTTTCTTCCAGAAGAGGCAGGAACATAGGGTGACCTGTAAGAGTGGTGGTAGGAGCACACAGGTAGACTACATCTTGTGTAGACGGTGTAACCTGAAGGAGATCAGTGACTGTAAAGTAGTGGTAGGCGAGAGTGTAGCCAAACAGCATAGGATGGTGGTGTGTAGGATGACTCTGGTGGTGAGGAAGATGAAGAGGGCAAAGGCAGAGCAGAGGACGAAATGGTGGAAGATAAAAAAGGAAGGGTATTGCATGACCTTTAGGAAGTAGTTAAGACGCTCTGGGTGGTCAGGAGTTGCTTCCAGATGACTGGACAACTACAGCTAATGTGATCAGGGAGACAGGTAGGAGAGTATTTGGTGTGTCATCTGGAAGGAAAGTAGATAAGGAGACTTGGTGGTGGAATGAGGAGGTACAGGGGTGTATACAAAGAAAGAGGTTAGCTAAGAAAAAGTGGGACACTGAGAGGACTGAGGAGAGTAGACAGGAGTACAGGGAGATGCAGCGTAAGGTGAAGGTAGAGGTAGCAAAGGCCAAACAAGAAGCTTATGATGACTTGTATGCTCGGTTGGACAGTAAGGAGGGAGAGACTGATCTATACAGGCTGGCAAGACAGAGAGATAGAGATGGGAAGGACGTGCAGCAGGTTAGGGTAATTAAGGATAGGGATGGAAGTCTGTTGACAGGTGCCAGCAGTGTGATGGGAAGATGGAAAGAGTACTTTGAAGAGTTGATGAACGTGGAAAATGAGAGAGAACAAAGACTAGAAGAGGTGACTGTTGTGGACCAGGATGTAGCAAAGATTAGCCAGGATGAAGTGAGGAGAGCACTGAAGAGGATGAAGAGTGGAAAGGCAGTCGGTCCTGATGATATACCTGTAGAGGTTTGGAAGTGTCTCGGAGAAGTGGCAGTAGAGTTTCTGACTGGGTTGTTCAACAGGATCTTAGATAGTGAGAAGATGCCTGAGGAGTGGAGGAGAAGTGTGCTGGTGCCCATTTTTAAGAACAAGGGAGATGTGCAGAGTTGTGGCAACTACAGAGGAATAAAGCTGATGAGCCATACAATGAAGTTATGGGAAAGAGTAGTGGAAGCTAGACTAAGGGTGTGTGAGAAGTGAGCATTTGTGAGCAGCAGTATGGTTTCATGCCAAAAAAGAGTACTACAGATGCAGTATTTGCTTTGAGGATGTTGATAGAGAAGTACAGAGAAGGCCAGACGGAGCTGCATTGTGTTTTTGTAGATCTGGAGAAAGCTTATGACAGGGTGCCCAGAGAGGAACTGTGGTATTGCATGAGGAAGTCTGGAGTGGCAGAGAAGTATGTTAGAGCGGTGCAGGACATGTATGAGGACTGTAAGACAGTGGTGAGGTGTGCTGTAGGTGTGACAGAGGAGTTCAAGGTGGAGGTGGGACTGCATCAGGGATCAGCTCTGACCCCCTTCTTGTTCGCTACGGTGATGGACAGGCTGACAGACGAGGTTAGACAGGAATCTCCATGGACTATGATGTTTGCAGATGACATTGTGATCTGCAGTGAGAGTAGGGAAGAGGTGGAGGAGAAGCTAGAGAGGTGGAGGTTTGTCCTGGAAAGGAGAGGGATGAAGGTTAGCCGCAGTAAGACAGAGTACATGTGTGTGAATGAGAGGGACCAAAGTGGAAGAGTGAGGTTACAGGGAGAAGAGATCAAGAAGGTGGAGGATTTTAAGTACTTAGGGTCAACAGTCCAGAGCAATGGAGAGTGGGGAAAAGAGGTGAAGAAACGTGTCCAGGCAGGATGGAAAGGGTGGAGAAAAGTGACAGGTGTGATGTGTGATAGAAGAGTTTCAGCTAAAATGAAAGGAAAGGTGTACAAAACTGTGGTGAGACCAGCGATGTTGTTCGGTCTAGAGACAGTGTCACTGAGGAAAAGACAGGAGGCAGAGCTGGAGGTAGCAGAGATGAAGATGCTGAGGTTCTCTTTGGGAGTGACCAGGAAGGATAGGATCAGGAATGAGTACATCAGAGGGACAGCACATGTTAGAGGTTTTGGAGATAAAGTCAGAGAGGCCAGACTGAGATGGTTTGGACATGTCCAGAGGAGAGATAGTGAATATATTGGTAGAAGGATGCTGAGTTTTGAAATGCCAGGCAGGAGGCCTAGAGGAAGACCAAAGAGGAGGTTTATGGATGTAGTGAAAGAGGACATGAAGGTAGTTGGTGTGAGAGAAGAGGATGCAAAGGACAGGGTTAGATGGAGGCAATGGATTTGCTGTGGCGACCCCTGAAGGGAAAAGCCGAAAGGAAAAGAAGAAGATTATTATTATTATCTGTTGGTATTCTGTTAAAGCGCATTCAAATGTCTGCTGATGTGATTAAGCGCTTTACAAATATACTTTGATTGATTCATTGACTATTAATGTTGACTATAACCAGATTAAATGAAAACAAGGAGTTATGACATGTCCAAAGTTGTTCAAATCAATCCACTGAACTTTTAGAAAGTTCCTTGAAGATCTTTCACCTCTCATCCAAGATCTTGGATCTTGGGATATTGAATAACTTTAGAATATTTATTAGTATATTGTCGATGGGGTGAATATGTAATGAATTTGACCAAAGAGAAGCTCATAGCACTTTAAAAATTCATTGCGGCATGTAGGTGTTGTTTTCAGCGCAATTCAGAAGTTTTTAAACAAAAGATCAGGAATCTCCATAGCTAGAAATCAATAAGATTGTGAAAACAAATTAAGATGGAACCAGCTTGAGCAGTAAAGGTAGATGACTGAAATGCTTGGGCAATTTTATTAAAGAAAACAGTGAACACATTTTTAAAAAATTCCAGTTTTGTTTATTAAATGTCATATTAAGTCCGTTTTTTTTAATAAATTTAACTAAATTTCTTATTAATTTCTGAAAAGATCTCCCTATCACTGGTAAAATGTTAATTTTACTCTCCAAAAAATGTTGCTTGTTCAGGTAAAAAAAATTTGTTGCTATCATTTATATTTACACAAGGAATCCATGCATGGAATCCAGTGGATACCCACAGCAGGTAGGCTCTAAAATGGATTCCATCCATTGTCAACAAACAGAGGGGAAAATATCCCACCATCTGTGGTGAGAAAGGTAAAGCTGGGGTATTTTTTCGACACTATAAAGGCCATCAAGGCTTGGTTTCTGAGGAAGTCATGGATCATTCTAGAGCTGCTGTCAGTCATCTGTTGTGAACTTGTTAGGAAACCTCTGCAGAGGTTAGTGGATGTTTGCAGCAGGAATGCCATCTGTTTGGGTTTGCATCATGTTTGCAGCACATCTGTGAATCTACAAAGCGTGAGGGTGACAATAAGGGATTGAATCAAAAAAAGTATTGTGTTATATTTGTGTTGTAACAACTAACATACTGAGCTGTTATTTCAACAAATAGTATATTTTGCCATAGAACATAATATACAAGTCTTGTGAGTTCAACTTTGCCTCCAACTCTACAATCCGATGGAAAAACCAGCCCATAAATGTTCTGTGAAACGACCTATTGCCTTTTAAAGAATCCTTTCCAAGTCAAAAACATACACACTCACATCCTCTGTCCCCGAGGACATCCCAGTCAGCTTTAATGGGAGTGCTGGGCGGTCGATGGGTGAGGTTAAAGGAGCCATCGCTTCCCAATAAATATCACATCACACAGCACAGCGTGCTGAAAATATGTCTGTCCACAGTCCTGTTTGTGGAGCTGCTGTGAAATAATGACAATGTGTGTGTTTGTGGAGTGCTTCCTGTTTACTGCCTGAATGTCCATCTTTCCTCTAACAAACTCTCCCTCTCTCTCTTACAGTTAAAGGTTAGTCTCTCTGCCAGCTCTGACCGATTTTACAGGCAGCAGTGCCAATAAAAGCTGCTCACCTCCCAGTAAAGCTGCAGTAATGAATGGAGAACGCTGGAGAAAATAAAGACAAAACGCTGCTGAGGGTGCAGAGGTTGAACAAGGAGACTGAAGCAGGATCCAGGCCTGGAACAGGAGGGGGATTCCCCCTCCCCCCCAGTTGCCAGGTTTAGGGCATGTTGGGTTGCATTAGGCTGTTTGGCTCAATTGTGAGACGTGACTGCCAGTCATGGATGAACTGAAGCAGAAATATGACCTCTGGTCTCAGGTTTGGCAGGACAAGTACCATTTAGTCAGCGATAAAAGCATCAGTTCATTGTTCCAGTGAATTCAATCTCATCTGAAATAATGAGACTGAAATGATAAAATGCTTTTACGGGCTCCTCGATCCTGATAGAGGAAATTCTTCATATTCTTAAAAAGACAAATTGGCTCTTGCTACTTAGCACACAGCAGCAGTATCTACTGTACTAATAATTTCTTGGCTTCTAAGTGCATGAGGTTGATCATCTCAGGCTGGGAAAAAGAAAACCAATAAATTGAAGAAATTTTTTTGAAGCTCTTAGATAGGACCAGGACACAGTCTAGCTTAGCATAATGTCTGAAAGTATGAGGAAACAACTGTCTGAGTCCATACAGTTCTAAAAGAGAGAATAATGGCCCTCTTGGTTCTGGCCATAAAACAGGCATGCAAAGATTAATTGCTTACATGGACAGTTACATGGATTTGCTCCACACTCCACTAAATTCACTGGCTGCTGAGATTTTATTTACTGTATTGTATAGTACAAGTAGGTAGGGTATTGTAAAGGAACAATCCATTAGATATTAGTGGTGATCTGGTTCATCATCTGCACCAGGATGACCTTAACTTAACCTTTGCAGTATCTTGACAAAAAGGATATTTTTTGCTTATAAATTCATCAATAATGCTGACAATTCTTGGACGACAATGACAGTGATCCACCAAACATAGTCTAATCTGGTTCTGAGTAAATTTTCAGATCTGCTGATGCAGAATTTTTAAAGACTAATCAAGACCAGACTGGTGCATTAATTCAGATGCTGCTACTTACTCACAAGATAAATTACATTATGAATACATAATACACATTATGAGGTGGTACATACAGTTGGAAATCAAATTCAAAAACATTTTCATTTCTCATTGCATTGAAATTATTGGTACCATTGTATATTGAAATGTTTTTTTAGTGACTTATTTTGGTTAAACAAACCTTTTACACCCACATAAGAACAAGAGGAAGTACACTTTAATGATCCCCGTAGGAAAATTATTATGTTTTAGTCTGTTAGTAATTGTGCATATGTATGTTTTTTATATAGGCCCCTGAAACAACCAAGCACACACACAACGGGCCTGTCGACATGCATTAAATACAGGGAGGCCGAGTGACTGGCAGCCCCATCTTTGGAGTGCCCCGAAAGAGCAGCTTGTGGAGGGGGTGGTGCCTTGCTCAAGGGTACCTTAGCAGTGCTCGTAGGTGAGCTGGCACCTCCCACTGCCAGCTCACTCTCCAAGAGTGAATGGTCGGGAGCGGGAATCAAACTGCCAATCTTGGATCATTGGACAAGCTGCTCTGCCAACTGAGCTATTGCCGCCCCCACATTGACTGACTGAAGTCAGTGGAAAAGTGAATGAACTGCTAATAAACTCCCCAAAATTCCATCCTACTCTGGTCTCTATCATTTTCTTTAACTGATGTTGTGTGCTGCAGCGTGTTTTTGCACCTGGATGGATTTCTGTTAAAGATGGTCTGCAATAACTTAAAACTACTTTTATCTCGTCTGCAGTCAGTGTGGTGTGTTTTTAGAGGCTGAGGGGAGTGTCTCCAGAGGTCGGGTTATTAGTGATGGTCTGCTGTGTCTCCATGTCAGCATGATTTACAGACCACCAGACAAACAAGCATCATTACGGCAGCCTGTAAATGCTGGCCTGACTAACTGCTCCCAAAGTGGTATGGGGACCCTGAGAGGCCACCAAATGACCCCTCAGAGAAATGACAGCACTTTATTTGACTATTATTTCATTCAGAAGATAAAAGACTGAGTCAGAATGAGCGATCTGAGGGTTAAGTCTCTGCTCTCGTAATAACAGACCAAGTCCTCCTTACTCCCAAAATTTTATGTTATAGAGATTCATGCTGTAGGACACTGTGGGTGAGATCAAGGAACATACATGGTCACTGTAAAAGACTAAAACTCTTAGCACCTTTTCTTTTAGTATCTAAATGCAACAAGTAAAACATCTCCGTGTTAGCATTATTATGGTGTCTTTCCAATATAAATACTGTATATTGAATTTCTATTCTCAAAAATGTTTTTTTTTTCCTCAACCCTTATCCTGTAGAAAATCTACTTCATTATTTCCCCCTTTTAAGATCAAGTGTCTTTCCAAAAAAGTAAATAATTATATTTTTAAAAAGTTAATGAGCATTTTAATATTTTCTGAAAAACCTAAAAGTTTCAGAGTCAATTCTAGGTTTTATTTATCATTTTTAAAAATTTGTCAAATGCTTGCACTTTATTTCAGTCTAAAAAGTACATTTAGAACAGCTCCTTCAGCTTTGTCAATCAAAAATACTTTTAATTAAATGAAAACTGAATACAATATGGTACCATACTAGAGATTTATCACTACAGATGATGCTTTCTTTGAGTTTAAATCGAATAAAAGAAACACTACAACTCTGGTTGACTCAGTTGAACTGTCTGGGTTCAGTTTCTGCTGATGTGCAAATACAGATATGTAAACAAGTTGTTGTTCTTTCAGATCTGTGAGGAGAGAAAAGCCGCCGTTTATTAAAGGACGTTTGCTGAAAACCTCCAGCCACAACTTTTAGAGAATTAGGAGGGAAAAAAATCAATCATTTCTTTTAGTTTAACACTTGTGTACATCTGACATTTTCCAGAACATCATAAACAAGCAGCCTTGCCTCCAGGTCACAAACTGCTTCTGCACTCGGAGGGAAACTGAGCCCACTGTCAATTACAGAGGCAAATTAAAATAAGTTTACTGCAGGTTATTCATGATATGTGTTCTGGACGTCGGTCCTCAGGGGACAAACAGGCTGATGGCCAAACAAACACTTTAACAAGGTGCCGCTTCTGTTTTCATGCTCTGAATCAACAAAATCGACTGTGTGACAGAGGAGCTAAATGCCAAAGAGCAAAACTGCTACTGCTGCTGCTGCTGTTGGTGGTGATGCAGATGCTGCTGATGGTGCTGATGGTGCTGCTGAAGTCCGCCAGTTCCAGCAGCAAGAAGTTAAAAACTGCAATGTTGCCCCCTTCTGACTCATAAGGGGAACTATGAACTGCAACAAAGATCTCAGCTTAACAAACACACACAACATAATACTGAATATCTATTTTCCACATATTCAAGTTAAAGTTGGGAAAAGTAAAGTAAAAAGGAAAATGTGTGAAAATATCAGAACACATGTAAACATCAACTTGTGTTTTGAAATTTGATTCCAATTTTTAGATACATTTGCTCATTGTTAAAGACAGATTAAGTTATAATTCATTTTAGATTCAAATTTCAGATACATATGAAATTACATTATGAATTAACATGCTTCATTAACTTTCATTTTCATTTTCTCGAAACCAATGACAGAAAAAAGATTTTCTAAAAGGTATTGTTGAAAAAAAAAACTACTGAAATTCAGATCAAACTACAAATCAATGTGCCAGGAAAGTGTTCTGTGAGTAAAGCTGAGCGATACTCTGGAGAAGAGTCATCGACATGTTTCAGTTTGTTCTGCACATTACTGTTCATGTAAACCTAACATAAGAGACAGAAACTATAATTACATGAATATGTAGAGGAATAAACACTGATCAGAAAACCTTGAAATTGAGAAAAAAAAAACCTCTTTGAGTTCACAGAGCTTCATCACTTCTAAGAATTGGCATAATCCAAGTCCAATAGATGGAAGTTTTCATCTTTCACTTATTTTTTGTCTGGAGTATTGATATTTCCTGTTCACCTGCCAATGGTATGGCAGATTTGTAAATACTGTGCTCATAATATGAACATTGATCTCACTAATAGGGTGACCTGTCAAACTATAACTGGGCAAAACATAGATAATAGATCCAATCACAAATGCAGTTAAACCTGTAATTAAGTGTCCAGTGGGAACTTTCTTTTCACAAATATCAGTTGAACTGATCTTTGAAGCAGAATACAGACTATAAAGTTGATAAAATATGATAAAATAATGCAGCCTGTGATCTAAGTATGACAATATGATTCTAACCCTAACCTAACTAAATACAAAAACAAACATTTTCTGATCCGATTGAAAGTTTGCTTTTTTTAAAATTATTCTTTTAAAACTAAGAATTTTGCTGTTTGTGAATACACATGTTTTGTGTCTAATGCACATTACAAGGTGTTGGTACCGTTTTCTTTGAGTAGGGTACCTTCTTTTTTCTTATTATTGTATGCTGAAGTCAGTGACAGCCCAACTTGAGGGAGGTGAGACAAGAATTCAGCTTTATTCTCCAAGATTTATCTTCAATGGTCTAAATCAGTCAGCAGTTTAAAGTCATTCATTGATTTCTTGCCTGGTCAGAGAAAGAGGAGGAACCAAGATCTAATAGCACCTTAACTTTGTTTACTACTGGTTAGCATCATTATTATTATAAAATTGTCAAATAAATGTGTTCAAATAAAATATGAAAAAAAGTGGCGAATTAATAGTCTGAAGTAGCATGAACACTAAAGTACCATCTAGAGTAGACAGAAAATGACTAATAACACATATGTACTTACTTTCTACCACGGTGCAGGTGTTCCATCTGCAGATTCCAGATGGAGCTGAAGAACACTCAAACTAGTTAACCCTTCAACCCGACATTACACAACCCTTCTCCGTGTCAGCTGATTTTGCAGCCACAGTTTTGCAAACTGCTTGTCAGTGGATGATATCAAAAAAATGTTGTTCAGGTTATTTACGGCTTAAGTTATGGTTCTATCTCAGTTAAGGTCAATGCAGAACTTTCACTCAAACACTCATGTCTGCCTGTATTCTTGCTTTGTGTTGTGAGTTTCATCTAGATGTTTTTCTTTGCTGCCTGTGTCTGTACCAGATTTCTTCATGCTGACACAGATGTCCGTCCATTAAGCTGCATTAAAGAAGGGTCCTGTCCAGATGCATACAGATATTCTTCTTGGAAGAGACATTTGACAAATTTTCAAAATGATTGTCAAAATCAGGATCGTTCTAAACTCAAGGACCCATGTGCATCACTGGAGGGGAAATGTTCTTCTTTCATGTCACCAGCAAGATTTATCTGACCAGATAGAAACCGTTCAGCGTCTGAGCTCCTTTAGGCTGTAACCTGAATGGCTGCTCTGTGAAAGGTCATTTGGAGTCACACATTGTGACACCAACAAGTTGACTCATGTGGATGAGAGAAGACAGGTGATGAGGAAAGGATGGAGAATAGAGAGAGAGGGAGAGAGAGAGAGACAGAGAGAGAGAGGGAGAGAGAGAGAGAGACCTTTCTCAAGCACCCTCAATTGGTGCTTGAGAGTAAAAAACACCGTAAGCTGAGTTTAGCTCTTTGTAGGAAGACATAGTGGAAGAGACGTTCCCCCAGACATCGGTGCACGACTGCCTTCTCTTTGAGGCCAAAATGCAAATGCTTGAGTTTGAGCTGCATGTTAATGATGTCTCGTGTCCATCTGAAGGCCTTGGCGGAAGACAAATGGTGTTTATCAGCCGGTATGGAATCTTGGTGTTTGACCAGGACACCATCTAATTACTTTTTTTCTTAAAGGTTGTATTTATTAGTATCCATCATCCCTGTTGTTACATCAATTAATGCTGTTGACGGGCTGAGGAATTGTCACCTTCAGCCTCCTCCTCACCTCCTCAACCCCCCCCTCCTACATCCTTCACAGCCAAAAGAACCTCCTCTCCTCTTTGGCATTAAAGGCCTGTCATCCCAGCATGCCGCGGGGCCCCCGGCCCCAGCCCAGCGGTGTCAATTAAATTTGATTGACTGAGTAAAAGAAGCACACAAATAAGCCAAAACAACAGACACAAAAATCTATACATGACTCCCCCCACTCCCCCCTCCACCCCTCTGCCCCTGCTGTCAAATCAAGCACTTGTCTCGTCCATTTTCGTGGCGTGTGCCGTGGCCGTCCGCTGTGAGACAACCATTTCAGCGTGTGTGTGAAAGTATCAGTGCTGGCAAAATACACCGCTCGCCCCACCTGCCCCACCCACCCAGCCAATCCCCCCCCCCCCCCAGCATCAACCACCCCCTCCATCCACACAGTGAACCAATTAGCGGCTCTGGAGCCTCGTCCACGCTGCAGAGCAGAGGCCCATGGGTATCGACTCAAACTGTTGTCCAATAAATGAGGTCTAATTTATCAGTTTAACTTCGCCCCCTCCCCCTGAAAGAGAAGGATGAAAGAAGAAGTGAGAGGCCGAAAATGAATAGCTCTTGTTTTTCCCTACATGAACTGGTGAGGAGGTTTTGGGAAATCTTGATAAATCCTTGTCGCGTCACATTTCACGCCCTGCTATCTCTCCCTGTTGTTTTGCTAATTGTGAGGCAGAGAGCTCATGTTTCATATTCACTGCCATGATTGAAGGACGCTATTACAGCAAACCCCATTAGGTTCCGTGGGGAAGCAGCCAACCCTGCGTGGGAACCATCAAAGGCCAATTTGCTACCCAAACACCATAAATCCTGCCCCGTTAAATGACTGTTTTTGATGCCGCTGAGGCACAAAGAAATAAATATACACTCTGTTATGTATTGTCCATTAAATTACCAGAGAGTACAATTCACACACAACATCCATCTTGATCAGCAGTGGTCAAAGGGGGGTCCAGGGACCTACAGATGGCCCCCAACGGTGCTGGAGGAGGTCTCAGTGAAAGTAAAGTCCGACTCGGTCATTAATGAAGCAATTTACAAAATTGGATTTGATCTTTGTTATCAATCGTTTCATATCAGAACATCGCTTTTCATTTCTAATGAACAACACCTTAAGCTTTTTCTTGTCACCTGTCTCTTCTAACAGTGCTCATTAAGCTGAAACCAGACGGTAGATCAATTTTTCATGAATATTTAAGCAAATCTGCAACCTAAACAGAGTTTTAAGAAAATTAACCAGTACACAGAGGCCATAAATGTACTAAAACGTATTGTAGACATGATAGGAATACAGCTTTCGCTCAACACAGAGCTGACCTTTTCCTACCTTGAACTGATGTTTAAGTTGTGTCATCATCTGTCACAATTAATTCGTCTGATCTGTTTTCACTTCAGTCATTTTTTCATCACGTTTTCAGGTGTTCTCAAGTGAGATCCAAAACTACGAGGTGTTTAGTGTAGATTACTGAATATCTTCTGTGATAAAAAAACCAACCCAGTAACATTTATTGCCTCACAGCAACACTTTATTTCAGTTTTCGTGACAGAGGAGCAGAACAGCAACCACCTGCCAAGAAATATAAATTCAGATCAGACTTCTCAACATCCATTGATATTGCATCTCTTTTATTTGCATTGACAGTAAACATCACAGTTGACGCAGTGACTGTCCATCTGAACAGTTCAGTCAAGAAACGGGCCAGACATGCAGAGTTCAGTCTGTCACGTCAACAAGCTCCTTTCCTTCATCCTACAGGAGCCGTTGTGATGACTCTACTTCCAATAAGATAAACTGCATTTCACAGAACACACAGTCAAAGCACTAGTTTATTTGGCAGCAAGAAAGATGTTAAATGCAGCACAGATTTAAAAAAACTTGTGGTAACGGTAGTTTGAGTCCGTTGTATCTTCACCTCCAAAAAATTCATTATAAATGTAGGCAGAGTTCTAGCAGTTTTTTATGTTAAGAAGTTCAATTCAGCTCAAGAAAAAAACTCTTAAAACAAAATCTGACTCAATAGATATAACTTTCCGTATTGATTATTATTGTAAAGTTATTCTTAAATGAATTGTTTGCCGGATGATGAGAGGCTAATGGCACAGCTAGCTTCAGAAAATGACCAATGATGGAAAGTTATGAGAAAAGTTACAGACTGACAAAAATGTTATCAAATTTAATTGTTAGGCTGGATATTAACACTAAATCTGGTTATTTCTACTTGTTTGCTGCATCTACAAAGTCAAATAATGGTACATGAAATCACTCAAGTTTGAAGTTGGTTGTTTAATTAAATTAATTATTCAGTGTGATATCAGGTGTGAATAAACGTGGAAAAGAAGGAAAAATGATCCTTGTTTCAATAACAGCTCGATATTTGAAAACATTTATCAAAATTAAAACTCTTCAGAAGAGCAGAGGTTCTTTAAAGGGACAGTAAAGTTAATTTTAAGTGACATATATGTTATTCATCATTATGAAAAATAGAAGAAAAAATAAATTTTATGTGTATATCTTCATCCGTTCGGTCAAAAAAGCTTAAAATCTGCGCCGCAGCAGCTTCCGCATTCCGTGGGCGTCATACGTCACTGTAGCCCGGCAGAGTTTAGCAGCCAATCGCAATGGCCCAACAGAGCTTAGCAGCCATTGCGATTGGCTGCTAAACTCTGCCGGGCTACAGTGACGTATGACGCTCACGGAATGCGGAAGTTGCTGCGGCGCAGATTTTAAGCTTTTTTGACCGAACGGATGACGAGATGCACATAAAATGTATTTGTCACTTAAAATTAACTTTACTGTCCCTTTAATGTGGCTAGAGAAGTATTATACAGACAAAAATATGTGGACAACTCATCAACCACTTTTTTCTTGACTGTCAAAAAGAGCCGTTGTATATCAGAAACTACAAGAAAGTTTAACTTAAAAAATTAATTAACTTAAATCCAATCCTACTTTGACTGGAAAGTAAGTGTTAACATGAGGACGGATGTATTGGGAAAATAAGAGAAAATGGGCGGATGACGATCTGCTCCTTCTGTATATGACAAAAATACAATCATTTTTATTTTTAGTTTATTATGAACCAGCACATTAAGAGCAATACATGCCAATTATATCATATAATCCTCCTTAATCTGGTAAAACAGACTTTTAAGAAATGGGTTACCAGGTTGATGTGGAAGAACCTGACTGATTTGCACTAGCTCTAACCTGACACATAATAACTTCAGTTTGGACTGGATCACCCACTTTGAACCAGGCCTCTTCACCAACATCAAGGTGCGTCTGTATGTGGCACAGACACATCCTGTGACATTCTCCTGTGACTCAGACAAAGCCAATAAAATGTTGCACTATTCCTTTACCAAATCTCCCCAGCCTCCGCGGTCTAAAGATCTCCATTAGCCATAGGATGTAAGCCTACAGTCTTAGTATCTGCACAGCAAAATCTTGCTGATCCAAACCACAGATTCGTAAACATACAGTCACAGGAAATAAAATTTCCACAAACTGCTGTCCAACCATCATCGGTGTAGATGAGAAAAATACAGCTGCATCAGACCCAGACAATATGCTTCTGTATTAATGTAGACACGCAAGATGTGCAAGACAATTTCTGTCAAAGCTACAAATTAGAGAACAAGCCTGTAATCTGTATTTGTGAATGGAATGTCCTCACAGCAAACTGAAACAAAACAGTTTGATATGTTCTTAGTTGGTTTTAAGCTTAATGAAATAATAGAAAACTTTCACATTGTGCATTATGTCTCCAGGAATTTACCTCAGACAAGAAAATATGAATGAATCTATAAAACAGAAATTATGACATTTTCTGGCCAGAATTCCATAAAATTAGCTGTAAATATTCCTGCTGAATAGTTCAGGAAAAATAAAACCATTACAGCCTGGACACCGCAAAACTAAAACAACAACACAAACACACCAAGCCTGATACAACGAGGTGTAATGAGTGCTGCCACCTTTAGGGCCTGCTATCTAATGTCTGCATTCAACTTCAACGCTCCACAACATTACACAAGATTTTAAGGTCAATACACCGGATCAAATTTATCAGTTGGTAAGTGCATGTTCAGTTAAAACAGTTCAAATTATATAGAAGATTTTCAAAAGCCTAATACAAACGGTAAATGTGCTGACTAAACATCAGAACTCCTGTCATGTGGTGATACACCTAACATGTTTGTCATGACTTCATGGTATTGGCTAAAATTTTGTCTAATTGAGATGTTCAAACTAGACCAATGATTCTAACCTTTTGCTACCACAAACTTAGTTCTAACCTAGGCAGAGTTCATCTGTAAACAGATCAGCAAACAATCATTACCACGTTATTTTTACCATACTTCCATGGAAACAGCAGCCCCATCTTCAAAATACCGCCACACTGATATTCAAACACTGGAAGCGAGCATCAGATAACAGCCTTAGTATTCTTGTTTTATACTAGTTTCAAGCTTTGTAAATGTTCACCATCTTCTGAAAGCTGTACAAACTTTCTAGAATGACCAACAATTTATGCTTGATATTTTGTCTTAAACGTTCATACAATCAATGGGGTTTGCTGCTGTAGAAGGTGCATCCTTGAACCTCCCCGTCTAAAACACATTAAAAACTAAAGTCTACTTCATGCCAAAAATACTGCATAGATAATAACAACAAAAAGTGAAAAAATGTGTGGAATATGATGGAAAATTAAATACTGTATATACAAAGTGGTTTAAAAACTATTTGTTGTGCTGTTAACCACGTGTGTGATTAGACCGACATCTTAAATTTAAAATCATACATGTTTACTTGAACATAAATATTAAAATTCATCTTTAAAAAATGTGTTAAAAGTTGTATAATGGTGACGTGAGGACGTCAAAAGTAGAAAAACTTCCTTAGGCTGATTCAGATTCATTAAACAGAGGTTATTCTGTCATACATTTTTCAGGCAGTAACAGAGCTGAGAAACTTTCCGTTTTTGTCTCTCATCCTATAAACTGTAAAAAAAAACATCAAACCAAACATTTGAGGGAAAACATGAGAACGTTGAAAACAAAACTAACATAAGAACAGGGATGAAATAGTGTACTGTTAAATTTAACAATGATTTAATTTCCAAGTTCATACCAGATTTTTACTCACAATGAACTCATGATCTTCCTAAAAGCTGTCTTTGTTGACAACTAACTTCTGATTGGAGGAGACAGTTGACCTTCTAGCTGGTTGTATTAATGTCTAATGTTCTAAACTTGTGTTCAGTCCGCTGTAAAACTCAAGACAAAGACTCATATCTTAAGTGTCCTCATATTAATTGCTATAAATTTCTGACGTTTGATGCCTCTTGCCGTTAGCTTTTTGTGACGGTCAGATCATCGGGTGCTCTCTGCTCTTCGGTAGGCACTGACTGGTTAAATGTTACTGGTTTTGCTCTTGGCCTTAGCTGCTCCTCCTGGGCTGCCTTTACTGTCTGACTTCCTGCCAGGTGAGTTCTGAAAGGAGGAAGGTTTAACAGCGGAGCCCGTCTGACCACCACTATGGTTATTGTTGTGGTTCGTGTTTCCACTCAGCGTCTCCATGATGGAGCGAAAAGCCCCAAATGACCGCTTGCTTTCGGAACTTCCTGTTGGAGTCCTCTCTTTCCCATGATTCCCTTTGCTCTGCTCTGCCTCTTGGTTAGGGCTCTTGTGGATTTGCTCATCAAAAGTCACTCTTAGTTTGAGGTTCTGGGATGTCTTCCTGCGAGATGAGGGTGACTTCAGGGCGCTCTTGGGGCTGGTGGCAATTTTCTGGGTGTTAGCAGCATCATGGAGGTCAGCAAAAGCATCTGGTGTTTTACCGTCTGTGGCATCGGGGTCACTGGACGTGGGTGAAGGATTGTAACCAACGCTATCCATTGACTTTGACCCGCTGATTGAAAATGCCAACTTCTTCTCAGCTGAGGAAGAAGAAGGGAGGTGATTCTTCATCATCAGGTTCAGGTGGTCTGATGCTGGCTCCTCCTCTGTGATTGGCAGATGGGAAGGTCGATCGGACCACAGGGCATTTGAGGTCAGAGACCCCTGATGTTTACCTTCTTCTGGTGGATAGCCGTCTGAATCTGATTCACTCAGGGAGCGCTGCATGATCTGTTTGAGTCTTGCTAATTTGAGTTCTCTCCTTTCCACCAGCCCCGTTCTGCGTGTTCCAGGAGCCCCGGGGCCACAGGGGCCATCTCTGCTCAGGCTGCATGCTGGGGGCAGCCTCTCTTTGGGACACATGGTGTCTGAAAGGTCCTTCCCCAGGAGCTGCCTCAGCACAGAGTCCGGCCCCACACCTCCCTGATGGACCAACCACTGACTGTCACCTGGTGTTCCTTCTGCTGTCAACATCATCTCTGACCACGCCTCCACTGATGGCTGATGGGAACTGGAGTTTAGAGAGAGAGAGAGAGAGAGAGAGAAATGATTATTTATCCTATTGATTCCTTTTATCATAACAACAGCTATCACTGCTAAAACCAGCAGCCATAGCGCTGCCACCTTTACTACCATTACTTCACACCAATAAGTGTTACCTAGGTGATCTGGAGGGTGTCCCTTCTGCCTTGTTGGGGTCCATCAGTCTCTGCAGTTGTTTCTGTAGAGTTATTCTCTCTACTGCCTGTCTGCATGATAAATATCAAACACACATCACGATAAACACTGACAACCGTCCACCTGTATACTGCTGAGTCATGTCAAAGGACTACAGTCTGTAACCGCATCCTCCGAGGCATTGGCTGCTAGCTGCAGCTACTTTATCAACCTATCAGATCGAGCACGGAGCCCGAATGCCACTAACTGCACTCCCTGAAGACATATAAACTACAGTCAACCCTCGGTTTTCGAACGCTTCTGTTCTCGACCAAATCGGTTTTCGACCAGAAAATCCGAGAATTTTACGTCTCTGAACTCGACCAAAATTCGGCTCTCGACCAAACTGAAAGAAGCCAAGCGTACCTGAACGCAACTCACTTGGGAGCCGAGCGAACTCGAATGCCCAGGATGCTTCCTCCGTAGCGCATTCGTGTTCAAAGTTCGATTGGATATCTTTTATTAAAATAAAATACAGTGTCTATTTCTACCCTTTTTTATTTATGGTAAACAGTATACAGTGCAGTTTGTGGTGTAAACCGAAAGAAGCCGAGCGTACCTGAACGCGACTCACTTGGGAGCGGAGCAAACTGCCCAGGATGCTTCCTCTGTAGCGCATTCGTGTTCAAAGTTTTATAGGATATCTTTTATTAAAATAAAACACAGTGTCTATTTCTACCCTTTCTTATTTATGGTAAACAGTATACAGTGCAGTTTATGGTGTAAAATAGTAAAAAAAAACTTAGAAAAAGTTGTTTTTTTTTAGACTTGGAACGGATTAAAATTATTTACATTAATTACAATGGGAAAAATAGTTTCGGATTTCGAACAACTCGCTTTTCGAACAGCCTTCTGGAACGGATTATGTTCGAAAACCTCGGTTTCCAACCACAATTCGTTCCGGAAGGCTGTCCAAATACCGATTTGTTTGAATTCCAAATACATTAATTAAAAAAAAACCTGATTATGACAGGACTGCAAGCCAGTCAGAACACTAAATAAATGCTAATACCTTCAAGGTACACACTCAAAAATGTAAAAATGAATTAATCACTCAACAAAAAAAATGACGGTTTACGGTACATAATCCCCAAAAATACAAAATATCCGGTCTTTCTTATTCTTTCCAAAATTCAACAACTCTACTTTGGTCAAAAGAAACCTTTTGACCAAAGTGCATAAATATTGAAGCTCTACAAATCTGAGTTATTGAAGGGTTATTTAGATAACACTACCATCTTAAACTTACATATTTATGGCAGTAAAATTGCTTTTTTTGAGTTCATCTTCAAATGTTGAAGATAAACTTCAATATTTGAAATTATTTAACTAGCCAAAAATTTAAATACTGTTACTTACTCATTCAGCTGTTTGGTGAGTTTAACCACTTGCGAGGCCAATGACATGCAGGTTTCCACGACGACCAGGTATCGTGCACAAGTAGTGTGTCCCTGTCGCTCGGCACTCTGGGAAGGTCGCTCCCCCTGCTGGTTCTGGACCGTCACGTTGGAGCCGTACTCCACCAGAGTCTGGATTCAAACAGAGAATTAAACCACTCTGAGGTCTGGCAAGTTCTCATACACTCTGGTGTTTGTTTCCATGTCAGAATCCACATCAGAAACATGAACATTTCTAGTTGTAAAAACGCTCAACCAGCAGCAGAGATCTACTGGAATCAGCTGAAGAGAAATAGCGGCTATTTCACCTAAACCAGATCATTAACTTAATCAGTATTTTGATTGTTGGTTTGGCTAGCCAACAGGAAGCAGACAAGACTGATAATATCCACCTCTCTTTCAGCAGGGTGTGCCACCTACTAGGAATAAAAAGAAAACCCTCAGCCTCCGCTGGAGGAAAACCGTCTCCAGATTGTTAAACACATTTTATAATAAATCACGTTGTCATGATCAGGAGGAGCTGAAGAACTAAAAGAGGATGTTCACTCAAAACAGACGGTTTACAAAAGTACAGATCTGCCTTCAATGTTGACTTCTACAATGTCGAAGCACTGGAATATAATTTGGTGGATTTAATACAGTTTTGTACATAAGGATAACTAGAATGACATCTGTAGTGGTGTTCTATTATTTCAAGCATCTTAACCATTGCATAATATAATCCTCAGCACAATGTACTGTATATACAGTATGTTAATGGGAGGGAATAATAATAATAACTATATATACTATATACAGTATATACTATATATGGTAAAATTCACCAGAAGTTGGCACCAGATTTCTAAAAGTACATTTAATTCATGAAGTTGTTCAGTTATATCATTACACTGCTCCAGAAAAAATATGAAGCATTTTCAATTTTCTGCTCACATTCTGCATGACCTGCAAGACCAAACTATCAGGAAGCGCTGAAGGGGAAGTGATGTCAAACTGATTCTGACTATATAACGGGAAAAAGGACAAAGGAGGCATTAGCACACCTGTATGCAGGTCAGGTGTCCGTACTGAGCTGCTACATGGACTGCAGTGTTTCCATTCTGGTCGACTTCGTCCAATGAGATGGCCTGTTCCTGCATAAACTGAAGTAACCACAGCAAGACCTTCTCCTGAAGAGACAGGCAGAAACAGGAGGAAACATTTTACTCTTCTACGTTAACAAATGAGCCAAGAATATGCTAGTCACACACACACACACACGTACACACACACACACACACACGTGTGTGTGTGTGCATAACATGTGCATAACATGTGTGCATAACATGTTAGTGTTTTGCGTTAGAATAATCACTGACTGATATTTTGTCTTCCGTCACAGAGGTGATGGTGTGAGATTAGCACACCATCATCTCCGTCCTCTGATACATATCAAAGAGCAGAGAGTACAGTGAAGATGTCTGTAACGGTGACTAACAGATGCAGCAATGGGTGAAAAACAAGTTGCCCGACTGTGTGTTTAGCTGAATTGGATGAGACAATATTCGGTTAAAAAAAGATCGATGACAGCGTTTTTCCTTCATCGTTTACTTACTTACTTAGTCCTTGTTGCGCCTTGTGGCACAAGGACTAATGCTTTCCACTCATCTCTGTTGTTGGCTTTCTTCTCAGTGCTGATCCAGCTGTATCCTCTTGCCTTAATTTCTCCTTCAATTGTTCATCTCCGGGTTGTTTTTTGCCTCTGGTGTCCAATGCAGTGCCACTTTTGTCATGTCATCAGATGGCCTCCTTAATACATGTCCAAGCCATCTCCATCTTCTCATCAATGTTGTTTCCATGTCCAAACATCCCGTTGTTTTATGTAATTCACTGTTTGTAATTTTCCTAGGCCAGAAAATCCTCATGATCTTTCTGAAGCAGGTGTTGTGAAAGCTGGAAAGCTTGCCGAAGTCTTTTTCTGTCATTGTCCAGAATTCTGCACTATATAATAGGACAGACTGCACACAGCTGTTGTATAGCTTTATCTTGGTGTTTCTAGTTATGTGTGTCATCTTCCAGATGTTTCCCAACCTTGAAATGCTGCCCTTGCTTTTCCCAATCTGGCCAAAATGTCCTGGTTAGCTCCGCCATCTGATGTTAGCTGGCTTCCAAGGTATGTGAAAGATGATGTACATGTCACCTGATGTCAATTTAACTCTATGACAGGTGGCTCCGTTGTGTTGAGGGGCATGACTTCAGTTTTTGTGATATTAATCTTGAGTCCCAGCATGCTTGCATTCTTCTGTAGTCTAAATGTTTTGTCTTGCATGTGAGTTGGTCGATGTGATAAGAGGTCATCAGCATAATCAAAGTCCTCTACCAAATTGCAAAAGAGAGTCCATCTGATGCCAGTATTTGAGATATTCAGGGTTTTTGGCATTACCCAATCCACAGCTATAATGAACAGCAGGGATGACATCACACATCCTTGCCTCAATCCTGATTTGACACAGAAACTAGTGTCATTTGTGTATCCTACTGGACATCTGAAATCTCTGTAGAACACTTGTACAAGTGACACTACTTTTGCTGGAATTCCGTAATGTCTGAGAATTCCCCAAAGACTGTCCCTGTGGAGGCTATCATATGCCTTCTCAAAATCAATGAAGTTGATGATGAGTTGTCTCTGCCACTCATTACCGTGCTCAATAATATTTCTTAACACAAAGATATGGTCAATACAGCTTTTATTTTTCCTAAATCCTGCCTGTTCCTTCATTAATATGTTGTCCACTGCCATTTGCATTCTGTTCATCAATATTTTGCAGAATATTTTGCTTGGTATGGAAAGTAATGCAATTCCCCTCCAGCTGTTGCACTTGGTAAGGTCTCCTTTCTTGGGTGTCCTGATGCTGGTTCATTCTTCCAAAGTATTTAGAATGGTCTCATGTTGCCATATCTTCTCAAATAATGATATAAAATGCTGGCTCAGCTTTAAATAGCTCTGCTGAAAGTTTGGCATTTCCTGGAGATTTTTTGTCAAAGTTTGGCATTTCCTGGAGATTTTTTGTCCTTAAAGTTTTTGATGGCTGATTCTATTTCAACTCTTGAGGTCATGTCAGTGTTGATTTCTAGATCTTCATTGGCTTCAGGTGTATCTGCTGTTATTTCTGGCTCTGCTCTGTTGACCTCTCTGAAGTATTCCGTCCACCTGAGTTGTTGTTCGTTTTCTGTTGCTAGCATTAAACCATCTTACTGGCATATTTTTGTTTCTCTTTCCACAGTTTCCTTATTACTTGACAGACCTGTACCAATCTTTTGTTCTGTAACTGCCTTGTCAGAGTCTTTAGCCAATCCATCTATAAACTCCCGCTTATCCTTTCTTAAGGCTGTTTTTACTTCTCTGTTACATATAGAATATCACTTTTGGAGTCTTTCTTTCACTCTCTGAATATGTCTGGAATTTTTTTTTTTCCATGTGCTTCCTTTTGTCTATTGACTTCCAGGCTCCAGGTGTTATCCGTTCTTTGTGCACCTGTCGTTTGTAGCACAAGACCTTCTTGCTCGTCTTTTTGTACACATCTTGCACTTGCTGCCATTGGTCATTCACAGTTTCCATACTGTCCTCTTCTGTGTTTAGATGATCTAAAACTTGAAATCTATTTCTTAGCTCTAACTTGAAGACCAGTTTTTCCTTAGCATCTTATGATTTTCCAATCTAAATTAGATGTTAGCAGTAACAAGATGATGGTCACTTCCTACATCAGCGCCACATCTCACTCTTACATCTTGCAAAGACCTCCATGTGCCATTGATCATGAAATGATCCATTAGATTTCTGTCTCTTCCTCCGGGTGACACCCGTGTCAGTTTGTAAATATCTTTGTGTTGAAATAAAGTTCCACCTATCACGAGGCCATTTAGTCCACAGAATTCCACAAGGTGTTCTCCATTTTCATTCATAGTGCCATAGCCGTGTTTCCCCATTATCCTCTCATTTCCAAAATCATCTCCTCCTACTTTTGCATTAAAGTCTTCCATGACAATCTTGAGATCTTGCTTTCGGATTTTGTCTATTTCTGCTTGTAGCTTCTCATAAAAATCCTTTTTTACATTGTCCTCAGCATCATTGGTTGGGGAATAGCATTGAATAATGGATATCTTTACTGGCTTGTGGTTCAGACGTGCTCTTATTATCCTCTTGCTGACTGGCTTGTACTTTATCAATGACTTAGCAGCTTTCTTACTGAGAAAAATAGCAACGCCTTCCTGATGTTTATCATCTGTTCTTCCAGAATACAAGACTGTCTCGCCACATTGTGCAAGAGTCTTTCCAAACCCTGTCCATCGACACTCACTGATACCAAGGATGTGGAGCTTGTAGTTCTTCATTTCCCTCAACACCTGTGCTTGTTTTCTAGTATCATACATTGTACAAACATTCCAACAACCTACTTTCAAAGACCTTGTGTCCAGAATACTCTTCCTGTTGTCAGCTTTCGATTAGCTTTCAATGACAACATTCATGCCTGCAGAGCTATGCTGGTACTCCGGTGTTCCAAGATGAGCACAAATATTATTCCCTGTTTCCCTAAGCAAATATTTTTTACAAGAAGAGGAGATTACCCTCTTGCTCAACCTCCAACATGGTGGACCAGGGTAATTTGTTTATGCTTTCCTTCCAAAAGACGGTTGCCTGCCACAGCTAATGAGCCCAGTCTGACCATGTTTTGATTTCAGAGTGAAACTTCTCTAAGAGATGACTCACAGGTCTGAAGCGCTCATCTCACCGACTATTTGACCCACAGCTGGGACAAGTTTGGGTATCTTTTAGTCTGGCCACTATCCGTCCACCTGTCCGCCAAGGTTGCACCTACCAGGAGTTTGACTCTCCAGACGGCATAGCCTTCAGGGTCATTGTAGCACGCAAACCTTCCTACCACAATAAAGTAGATACCCTCAGGAAGGCCTCCATCATTTATTGTTGTGAATTTTGCTGAAGGTGATGTAAGACCCCAAGATGCTTAAACTCCTCCACTTGGGACAAAGACTCCCCACGGACCTGAGCAGGGTACACCACCCTTTTCCCGGTTGACAACCATGGCCTCGGATTGAGAGGTGCTGATCGTTTTGCATCAGATTCAGCTGCAAACTGCCCCAGTGCATGCTGAAGGTCAAGGTTTGATGAAGCTAACATCAATCCTTTGGTCCCCAAACCGGACTTCCTCTGGATCCTGGCTGCGCCTAGAAATTCTGTCCATAAAGATTAAGAACAGAACTGGTGATAGAGGGCAGCCCTGCTGAAGTTCAACATGCACCTGGAACAGTTCTGACATACTGCCGGCAATGTGAACTAAGCTCCGGCTTCAGTCATACAGGGATCGGGAATCCTAACTCCCCACAAGATACCACGAGGGAGGCAGCTGAATACCTTCTCCAGATTCACAAAGCACATGTGGACTGGTTGGGCAAACTCCCACAAAATCCTGGAGCACTCAATGGAGATTGTAGAGCTGGTCCAGTGTTCGGCGACTGGGACGACAACCGCATTGTTCCTCCTGAATCCGAGGTTCGATCCAGAGTTACTGTCCCCGACCGCCACGCGATGTTACAGAGACTTATTAACCAAGACAAGCCCTGCACGTCCAGAGACTTATGGTACTCAGGAATCTCATGCACCCCTGGTACCCTGCCACCAAGGAGCTTGGCAACCACCTAATGTTCCTTCATTATGTTAAAACGAGAACATCTTTCCATGACTGGGGGTTCATTTCAACTCCAGCATTTTCTCATTTATAAAGTAACCTATTTAAAATGTTTGCATTTTTATTAGTGAAGATGCAACATCTAACTTAAATACACTTAACTGTCCTATCTGAAAAATATTTTACATGTACAGTATATATATTTTAAGGTGGTTTAAAGCAGATAATGTAGTTGTAATTTAAATATATAACCCATCACTGTAAAATGACAACCCGTGTAGACAGCAGAGCTCAACGTCTGTTTTTTTCTTAGGAGAATCATTATGTGTGTTACCTGTCCATAGCGAGCAGCGTAGTGAATCAGACTGGGATGCTCTCTGGTGCAGCTCAACTCTGCGATGGCTTCTGTCTCGCTCACCATCCACCGCACACACTCCAGATGACCATTCTGAAACAAACACACAAACACGCACGTTTAAAATGTTTCAGTAACGTCTAAGTAGTTGGAAATTAACTATCAATCTGAATAAACAAGAGGCTTGATAAAAGCCAATCAGAACGGAGTGCCCGGCTTGTCTCTTGATAACACACTTCCTGTTTGGCAGCCAATCAAGTGGCTGGTTTCCACTGCAGTGCAAACATAACAGGAGCTACTCAGTGTTTAGCACATTACCTTTCCTTGGTTTCACTCCCGAGGCTCATTTTGAACATTTCACTGCTGCCAAGAGACCTGATTTATATGTTATCATTTCATTAAAAACCTCAATCTTTATACTTAATGACTCACTAACGAGCAGCCAACAGCCAGAAGAATGTCTGCATGTCTTCATTAGTTTAAATATATACTCACAGACTACACTGAAGAACATAATACAATAATATAGAGAGGAATAAAGCTGAGTTTAAAAACAGTAATAACTTGGCCTTCAATAAATGTCACCTACATTCACATTTAAAGATTCTATTGAGGTTTTCAATCTTCAATGTCTGTCACCATAATTTATGACATCATAACTTAAAATAAATATATGAAAACATCCTGAGGCAAACTCATAACAGAGCTGTTTTAAAATGAATTATACTATTCAGTGTGGTTTTACGTGAAACAATATCTGTTGAGGATACTGACATATCTGTAAACATGCGACCATGTAGAGAAAGAAACAACTGCTGTGTAAATAAGATAAATAACATGAGGTTGTTCATTTTGCTTTAAAAAAAGAACCTGTTCTATAGGAAAGGAAACCTTGAAGAACATCTGTTGTGGGGCAGCAGTTGCTTAGTCCACAAGGTCTTGGGTTGGGGACTGGATGGTGGCCAGTTCAAGACCCATTTGGACCAAAATAATTGGTGTGTGAACTGGCAGCAGGAAGGTGCCCTTGAGCAAGGCACCGTCCCTTTACAAGTTACTTATTGGGTGCAACACAAAGTAGTTGCCAACTGCTCTACCTCTAACCATTATCTGAATGCTTACAGGCTCCTTGTGTGTGTGTGTGTTAATTTCCCCAAGGAGATTAACAAAGTATGTTTCATCTTCTTCTCATAGAAAATAAAATCTAAAAAACTGAACTTGACCTTCAAGGGGGGAGGGGTATCATAAGGAGGGTGGGGCACCCTCATAATGTAACAGTAGGAGAAACACAGGTCACCAAACCTCAAATTTTACAGCAAGTGAGTAATTAAGTATTAGTTAACTCATTAGTCCTTCATATAGGCTTAGATCATTCAAAGGTTAATATTAATAAATTGGGATCCACTCAGTCAACTCTACACAACACTGTTAATTCAATCACACATAGTTAAATACATCTGAAGCACATTCACAAAAACGGACAGACAGGCAGGCAGACACACACACACACACACACACACACACACACACACACACACACACACACACACACACACACACACTCTCTCTCTCTCTCTCTCTCTGGTTCTCTCTCTCTCTCTCTCTGACCTTGACTCCCAGCCCAGCAGGCGTGAGCTGCTGTTTGTTGCGTTCGTTGAGGCCGTCCTCCCCCATCAGAGAGGTGAGGTGCTGCAAACAGTCTGCGTGACCCTGAGAGGCTGAGATATGTAGGAGGTTGTTCCCATCCTCATCTCTGATCAGCTCTAGGTTATCTGCTGCCAGGTGAGGCTGCAGGAGGAGGTAGAGTGACAGAAAAAAGAATGTGTGGTGGAGGGAGAAGAAAGAGGCAGAAGGGAAGATGCATCAGAGGAGAGAGTCGAGAAGACAGATAAGGAGCAGAAAGGTGTGATCAAACAGGGAAGGAAAGAGGAGGATGAAAGAAAGAAGTGAAAGAGAAAGGTGAATAAAACATCACGTGTATTTAAAGCCAAAGTTAGATTGGCAACTCCTACTTTCTCATTGGTCAGAATGTCTCTCACTCACCAGTAACGATATCTGCCCCTCTCTGACTATATTAATAATGTTCTGGTTCTTCTTGGTCTCCTCATCCACTTCACCTCCTGTTACTCCACCTCCTCCGAATCTTTGCGCACCACTGCCTCCTCCTGCTCCAGGAGCCCATGTCTTAGAGATGTCCTGTCTACCCATGCTACATCCTGGCAGGGGGAACATCAGTCCAGGACCTCCTGCAGGCTCCACATTCGGCCTCTGGGTCTGGGAGTCAGGATAGACCCGGGCTGACAGAAGCTTCTCTGTAGGTCATTATTTCAGATGGTCATAACTCACCATAGCTTCATACATCGTCATGACTGTTTATACTGTATCTGAGAAAAAAATGATGAACCTGACAAAGAGAGAAGCTGGCAGGCTTTTTAGTCTGTACCTGCATCAGAGAAGGAGGAGAGAGAGGAGGAGCAGCTGAGGAGCCCAGAAGAGTGCATCTCGGACTGGTAACTTCCACCAACTGGGGAGCGGTGGAGGTGGTGGAGGTCTGGATCCATGGACTTGGACTTTCTCAGGTCTGACCACTTCACCGGAGACAGAACGCAGTACTGCAGTAACCGTACAAATTAAAACATTCAACAGACGTGTCTCTAAATATATTTATCCTTAATGAGATAAATTATAACAGTTACGCTGATGCCATGAATGATAATAAAAAAGAAAACAAGTCTCACCTTGACTTTTGTTTCAACTTTCACATAAAAAGTAGGAATAAAGCTCAGTGTGTACCTGTGTCTGTGAACTGCTGCTGCCTAGGCTCAGAGGCTCATTGTGGGGTAATGTGGAGCTCTTAAGCCCACCTCGGGTCCTCTCCAGAGTGCTTCCACCCAAGTTGCTCCCTGTCACCGAGCGCTTGTCGTGGGGGACACGAGGCAGAGTGGACATCTGCTGACTGGACTTGATGTAAGGCACATCCAGGATCTCATCCATGTCCAAATCATAGTGCTCCAATTCCCCAAACAGACACTGGGGGTTGTTACCTCCAACAACACCCACGGTGCTGCTGAGGCCCTTTGCCTTCCCCTCCGTTCCATCAGAGAAGGAGGAGGCCTGGGTCGGTTTGTCAGAGCTGAGGTCATCCTTGCTGCCCTCCCCCGGCTCACCCAGTCCTTGGCCCTGAACTTTACCATCAGAGTTCGAGTCAGTGGTGTCCGGTTGGTGTTTGAGAGGGGAGACTCTCTTCACTGGCCGAAATTTACTGTGGACATCAGCGAGCCCCGTGGGTTTGATCCCACCACCACTGTGTGAGGAAACGCCACGACTCCAGTTGATGGCTGGAGCTGCAGGAGAGGAAGATGCAACAAAGGATTAGCTGGTTTACGTGAAAGGTATAACGTGAATAGAGCTTGCTGAAGTTCAGTTGCAGGACGCTCATTAGTGAGGTAACTTTACTTTACTACAGCTTTATTCAAGAAGAGAGAAGGAAATTTAAGTGAGCTATTCTTTTCAAATTCTTCAGTCACCTGGTCTCTCCTCCACCTGGCCATCACTCCTCCTGGACAACTCTGGGATGCTCTTCAGAGATGTCACAGAATACTACAGATAAAAAAAGGACAAAAAGAAAGTGTGAGGTCAGTGAACTGTACAAACATTTCAGCAGCTGTGTGAAGCATTTTTATTTAGATGGAGGTTAAGTGCAACAGTAGGGACACTATATTTACAGACAGATTGTAGAGATGCAGTGAGGTGGATGCAGCTCACAGATGTGTAATCAGACACACAGCAGCCATTTATGAGGGTTATAATCTTATTTTTATAGCGACACTGACTAATGGAGTGCTGAATTAATGTCATGGTTATTTTAGAGGTGGTAATTTGTGTGACTGCTGAATTCTACTGAGAAGTATTTCTATTACTTATAGTTGATTGATTACATCACACTGACCACTGAATCATCGGAGAAGTCAATCTCATCCAGGTCCAGGTATTCAGGAGCTTCCATCATCACACCACATCATCGATGTTCCAACCAGCTGCAGACAGTAACACACACCACGAAGTAACATTATTCCAATCAATGTGGAGCAACATGGAGCTGGAGAGACGTAGAGGAAAATAGTTTAACAGCCAATTAGTTTGCTTTATTTTTGAGCTGTAATGTGTGTGAGCTTGAACAAAAACAATGTTGTTTTGGCTTGCTTTAGTTTAGTTTATTTGAAAGAGGGCAATGCAATTTCATAAAACACATGATTACACATGGTTAAAAAAGCCAGAATTAGCCAGAAGGCTAGTTTTCATCTGTAGTCCCCTGCAGAGATCTAATCAGCACAAATAAAAAATGGTAAGGAACTGCAGGAAATGAGAACAGTCCTACTGAAAATTTCTGTTCATGTATTTTGTTTCTTCTTCCTACTTCGATGACAAACTGCTGCAAAATGAATAGAGAGGAATCTGCAAAATGAAAAATGTGAATTCTAATTTAAGATTATTTTGCCATTTACTGACTAACAAAGGTTGCTTAGAAAATGTAACGTTTGAAGGACAGTAAATCCTTTTCTGCTTAGGTTTAAAATGGTTCAACTCCAACCGCCAGAGGCGCCTGAGCTGCCATGATCAAAGGCAACAAAAAGGATAATCAGGGTGATAGAGCAGCACATGGGTCCCATTGAAACAAAGATTTGCAAATATAGCATACTATATAAATAGCAACAATGAACCCTTTAAAAGCAAGAATAGTAAGAATATCATACTCTAATAGTTCTAAAATAATAGTTTTGTTTAAACAGAAGCTCAAAATAAGTAATTTTATATTGTATTTATCAAGTATATGTGTCAATTCTGATTTATATAAATTACCATTAACCACGCAGCTAAACTGAATGTGCAATCATTTTTAAAACCACAACTATTCTAAAAATTCTTGAACCTGAACAGAAACTGTTGAGGTTTTAGAGTATTTGTCACATCAAATAAGAAACCTGAGAACTTTAGTGATTTAGTGAAATTATTTTGGTTTGTTTTATCCATTATCTGAAATATAATTTACAGATTTAATCATGAATATAATCGATGTTGAAATGTCAATTTTGTTGATCTTTTACTAGAGATGTTATAAGAAACTAGTTCCTCCCTTAAATCCGTCAGACATAAAGAATGGTGTTTAAAAGAGCCAAACAACTGCCGTAACTGTTTTGGTCAAAGGTGTTACTGCTTTCTTGTAGCGTTGTATGAGGGTTCCGCTTTTCCCGTCACTCCCTGTGCATTCAATACATTCTCAGAGGTTACTTTATGTTCTGAGATATGCACACTTTCATTAATGTCACAAGATGTTCAGTGAGCAGTAAACTAGTGGTGCTTTCAAGTCAGAGTCAAGATGTTTTCAGACAGTGTGGGAGTGACTGCAGAACTAAACTGGCAAAGAGAAACCTCTGATTACAGCTTTGCAAACAGTTAAGCTTAGCATCTTTGATAACAACAGTTTAGGCCTGAAAACCAGCATCAAAAATAGCCTTAAATCAAAAAAGAGGGACAAAGTGTGCTGTGTTTACGTGAACAGCTGACAAACCCACATCCTTACAGTCACCGGGACACAAAAACGATCAAGAGATATGACATGTTGTTTGGTGCAAAGTGGAGGATCAAGGACAGAGTTTGCAGGAGGAATCTGAACCTGACTGCATTACAGTACTCCTCCTGCACAGTCAAATTATGTAAACATAATTCTTTTTCTCAGAGGTCAGTTGAAAATGAAAGAAAAATCCACCCACCAGTGACTCTCTTCACATTATGCAGCAGTATGAAAAGAAATGTTATGGAGACGGTTTTTTTAGCAGCCGTCAGCAATCAAGGTATTTGCTGAACTCCAAAAGCTGGGTGCAGGATCTCAAAGTTCTTTATGTGATCTTGGCTAAACCAAGCTATGAAAACTGCAAATGATTTAGAAACCTGGCTACATAATGACATAACAAAGACCTTCTTAGTATCAGCTAAGCTAGCAGAGACTTGCTGTACTAGCACTAAAGAACTGAGTTAAATGAGTCTGAATGACAAAATATGTGGGAGAAATGGTCAAAATGGTTTGTCGATTCTTCATTCTTCAACTGACGGAAAAAATGGCAGGTGGAAACAGTGGCATTGTTCCTAAAGCAAATTCTAAACTTGTCTGCCAACAGTTCTTAGACAACATTGCTTCGCTAGAGAGTACCTTTTCCAACAAACTTCTCAGCAGAGCAACAGCAAGCATTTCTGAAAAGACATGTCTCTGCTAATTTATTTGTAATTTTTCAAATTCATGCGAGAAGCACATTTTCCACTGAATAACTGCACAGCAAGGAACACAAAAACCTCCGTGAAAAATATCTCAGGATGTGGAAAACTAAACCCAATACCATGTGAACACACAATACTGCTGAAAAGAAGAGGATTTGTCTTATGGAGATTGTTGTCAGTCGATTAATTAAGATGGCAAATGTGAAGTAGGAGTTCAGCAATACGGACACTGTCCTATCGATACTGTAGATTTCACAATACAGTGTTTCACTGGTTTCATTAGGCTCACATTTGATCGTTCAAACCTTTAATTTGAAAACCCTTTCCACTTCATTTTCCTCTCTGTCTAATGTTGAGATCAATGGGATGCCTTCATCTCTGCACTCCCTTCACCTCCTCCATGTTTTCTTCCCACTCTTCTGTAGCTGCTGGCAAACCAGCTGAGAAATTCAACAACACCAACTGCTCTCATGCCCAGTTACATTCATTCTACCACCTAAAGCACATTACCTTGCAAGGTGGAAGTGTTCTTGTGCAAGAATCCAGCCTTGCTTTCTGAACAAATAGCAGAGGCACTGAGAGACAGCTAATGGGGTAAAAATGGTATTATATAATTTGCTCTAGTGGACATATTTCTATTGCACTCTATTGACTGAGTTATCAAACCCTAATGTGAGAATACAACTAAAAAGGATACTAAAAATATGTTTGATTTATGTATCAAACTATCCTGATAGATTTTTCAAAAACACTAATAGCTAACAATGAATGAAAGGATTTATTTCTATAACTGAATTTAAATCAACTATGCAGAAACAATGTGATGTTGAACAACAAGTAAGAATGTATGACCACCAATGTCTGGCAGTGCCTGATACTTACCACAGAGTGTGGTATCACTCCATCCGGTATACTGATAAAATCATCTCAGGCACTGAGCAGGTAGGCGGAGCAAAGTCAGCAATTTTGAGATATTTTAAGATTAGCAATTACAACACAAGTAGAGGAGAGAGCAAACCATTTTTTACTGGATTGTCTGGAGTGCAGGAGGATGTGCAGACCTTCCAAAACAATACTTATGACAGGTCTCTGATGGAGCAAAGGAGGTAATGGGAGGACTTTGTTGTGAATACAAGTGTTAACAATGAAGTCATCATCCACCAATGGGCTGCCATTTGTTTCTTGCATAAAGCATGAGGGACTGTGAGTGTGCTCGTATTGGTACTCTGAATAAGCAAGCACCTAAACATATGTATCCTTAAAAGGAATATACATCCCTAGTAATAACTCAAGTAAGGTACTGTTTGCAGTCATGGCTTTTAGACATTCAGTGCAGTAAGAACTTGAAAAAGCTCATTTTCTCTAAGTCACATCCTGAGCCTTGTTCACATCTCAGGCATCAATATAGGCTAGTGGTCATTCTGACCACCAGCCAGTATCTAAAACTGCATTGAAACCTGATCACTGTCATAGTCACCTCCAGACTGGACAGTCACCAGTGAAATCCTATTAGTGTTGTTAGGTATTCCAGTATCTTCAATATCTATAGTGTATTAATTACATTTATGTCACATTTTTTTTATCACACATCTTTCATCCAGGTCAGGTCATCAACTGTCGACATGTTAGTCTTGACTAATAACTTAACTTTTCTCACTGGCTTTACGTTCAAGACACAATTTCATCTTGTCTTCCTCTACAGTATTTCTAACCCTGTTGTTAACCTTTCATATGATGTTTGTTTTACTATATTATACTAGCGAGAACCCGTGGAAATGCCAAGATAAAACAATAATATCAGACTTTGTTTTCTTTTTTTTCTTCGCTGTCACAACAAAACAAACCACTGTCTCAGACAAAGCCATAATGGTTCCGTGAGTGTGAGAAGGACGAATGCAAAGACGAAGGCCAGTTTGGACTTACAGTCCGGCCATCCAGGCAGAAGCCAGCTTTGTGAGTTCGGTCCTGGTGAATAAAGCATCAGGGTTCCACACACGACAACGTGAGATCCGTCACAATCAAAGAATATAGTCATAGTTAACTTTATTGTCAAATGTACCATATATGCACGACATACAGCACAGATGAAATTACAGTCCTCTCAGACCCACAGGCAGTAAAAAAATACGAAAGAACTGCTCTAGCGGGAGAGAGGAGCCGCTGCGTGTGCACGCGTCGCCATCCTATCCTATCCCAATAGGCAACAGAACCCAAATGATAAACCGCTATGTTTGACAAAGCCAAAACAGCTCCGTAAATGAGAGACATTGACAAATGTGAAGACCAGAGCTAACTCTGCTAGGGGCCCGAACGTCCACGTAGGCGCCGGCCAAAACTGTACAAAAGAAAAGGTCTTCGACGTGGAGCTGTTACGCGTCACTTTTAACTCTGTCCATTCTTTGTGTACATGTAGAAACGGGTCACACACACTAATGTCACAGAGGTTTTCGTCACAGGGAGACGCCCCCGGATAGAAAAAGTTTCGGTTACAACGTCTACGCGACAACGCATACCCAGCGTTTTCAAAAAACTTCACTTTTCGTCCCGGACAACTGTGTTGTCGTGCAGACAAAAGGTGTAACCGCAACAAAAACCATCGCTGCCTTACACCATATTTTTCACGTGATTCCTTCTGGCAGATGTGCCGTGATTGGTTGGGTGCCGTGATTGGTTGGGCGCTTGACTGACAGGTAGTGGGTGGAGTTAAAAAGCGTGACAACATGAGGTTTTCAAGTGAGCTTATTCAAATATATAGGTGGGGAGATAGGTGGGGAAATCTAAGATTATTTTAAGGTTTTCTTTTGTGGTGCACTTTGATGACATGATTGGACTTGACTACACCCCTCACAGTTTAATGCAGGCCAACATCTCAAAATGATAACTATTAAGTAGTGCTGCAATATGATTTTTTTCATAGGTAATATAACCTCAAAAAGACAATTTCAGCTTCAAAATAAATACAAAAAATTAATGTTACAATATAGGAGTATATATTTGATGAGTGTGTCTTTTTATGAGTGTGTATTTTATGAGTGTGACCAGCGATGTTGTTTGGTCTAGAGACAGTGTCACTGAGGAAAAGACAGGAGACAGAGCTGGAGGTAGCAGAGATGAAGATGCTGAGGTTTTCTTTGGGAGTGACCAGGATGGATAGGATCAGGAATGAGTACATCAGAGGGACAGCACATGTTAAGAGGATTTGGAGATAAAGTCAGAGAGGTCAGACTGAGATGGTTTGGACATGTTCAGAGGAGAGATAGTGAATGTTTTGGTAGAAGGATGCTGAGTTTTGAATTGCCAGGAAGGAGGCCTAGAGGAAGACCAAAGAGGAGGTTTATGGATGTAGTGAAAGAGGACATGAAGGTAGTTGGTGTTAGAGAAGAGGATACAGGAGACAGGATTAGATGGAGGCAATTGATTCGCTGTGGCGACCTCTGAAGGGAAAAGCCGAAAGGAAAAGAAGAAAGAAGATATTTTATGACTGTGTCTACTCATTTGGTTGTAATCATTAATTTGGATCATTGCTGTCCATTATCATCCTAGATAAGACAGTGACATGGTGACATAGTCTGAGAACCATAGCTTCAAACACAGCGTATGTAGATTTCATTTAAGTAAATAGTTCTAGAATTGTCATAAGCCAAAACCTCTGTTTGATGTTGTTTATTACTGAATAACTATTTTAAATATCTGTTGTACAAAAACAAGTGGGAAACATCAAATTTCAAGAAGCACTAACAGAAAAATAACCACAGGTTGATTAAAGCCATGCTTACATGTACGTGATCTTGCGTAATTAAAAATAACACAGTACATCATATAATGCTATATTACACAATATTAATGTTACTTAATGAGATGAACAACATGAAAAAAAATACAGTAGCTAGTAAAGCTACATAATTTGTTTTTTACAAATAAAAGCAATGCCTAGGGTGAATTCAGGCAGTGCGTCCTCTCCCTTTCCCTGCTGCTAACTAATCTGAGCCTCTTATACCTGCTCATGAACCAGCAGGAGGCTAATTAGCTAACGTTAAGTTAGCTGGCTAATCAGCATCCAGGGATGCTAATGTGCTATGTGCTAAGCAGCTAGCTAAGCAGTTGGAAAATTAGGTCAAAACGAAAAGCTCAGGAAACAACGACCCCGTCCCAGGATGAAGAGAGGTTTCCTCTGGTAAAGGACGGTTTCTGGGTTACAGTACCTTTCGAAGTCAGGCAGTCGAGAAGAAACAGCAGGCTAGGTGAGGGGATAGGGGCTAGCTGAGCCGCTAGCTGTAATGATCCTTGAATCCAGCTGTTTTTTTTTCCTTCTGTCGCCTCTCTGTCTTGAAAAGCACAAAGACTCTGACATATGGGCAGCACAGAGAGGTGGAAGAAAAGAAGAGCACTCACTCCCAATCAGTTCTTTGCAACGAAGGAAACATCTACACTTGTATATTTAGGTTTCAGTGCAAATTAACATTTGAAAGATTCTAATGGAAAGTCCCATGATATCTGTTTTTTTCAGTCTGGTCTATTATACAATAGTTGTGTTACTTTTATTTAAAAATACATACAGACAAAGCAAAGCAAGGGAACCATTTGAATGACAACATTAATGTGACATCCGACTTCTTTACAGGAAAAGAAAACAATTAAAAATAAAATTATCATAAATAAAAAGATGTACGATAATTTAAAACCATTGATACAATTCATATACATAATATAAAATGTCCAACATCAAAACGTTATTTAAAAACTTTTTTTTATTTAAAATCTAATTCACAGAAATCACAAGTCTTGATAGATAAAGATTGATGAATACTTTATCTTTATCCGTCCCAACAGAAATTAAGCAAAGATTTCGTGCGTTGGCCGGGAATCGAATCCGGGTTAACTGCTTGGAAGGCAGCTGTCTAACCACGATACCACCAACGCTGTCCAAATGCAAAAATAATTGGAAATTGCGACATAATCTCCAAATCTTTCAATTAAAAAAAATCATGTGGCCGGGAAATGGAAGTTTGGGGTTCCCAACTGAAGCTGCTAAACCGCGCGACCCAACTACGGATGAGCGGAAGAAGATGGATGGATGGATGAATGGATAGATGGATAACTGGATGGATGGATGGATGGATGGATATTTAATTTCATTTTTTAATATTTTTACGATTTACAGTTGGCTATTTTGACAAGCCAATTTCATATAGACTTGCAGTGAATACTAGCTACCAGGTCAACAGCCGCTGTGCTGAACAGTGTCAAACCTGCTGTCACATAATGAGTCTGTCATCTGTTTAATAGACGATCTTTAAAGAGAGTCGTTCTCATTCTGAGGAAGTAGAGACGTCACGGCGGTCCGTTATCCTTTGAATAAAAACTACGATAAACTCCTCTATCCCGAGGAGGATTCATTTCTCACCACTATGTGCATTTGTTCTAAATAATGCACAACATGTCTGAAATATCTGCACTAATTATTGTCTCTTTATTTGCACCACTAATTTTATTAACAGGTCACCAAGACGTGAAAAATAAACTTTTAATGAGAATGAATCATAAATATTTTGCCATTTTTATATCAATGTTTGATCAAATAAGGTGCCATTTTGTTAGTCTGATTGTAGTCATTAAGCATTTCATCAGTTGATACAATTACCAGTATGGGGTCTCAATCTGATACTGTAGTCATTACCGTACTGTATTCTCAAAACTGTATAAAATTAGAACCATAGCTGATTTTTCTTGAAAGCAAAGTTTAATTTTATAATTTGTGAAGGTTCGAGCATCGAGATAATCACACCAATGACTAAATCATTCACCTTCCAGTGTTAGTGTGTAAAGTGATACCTAGAAAGGTCCTATCAGAACTGGAAATCAGTAACATCCAAATGTTAGAAATTGTTCTTAGTAAGGCAAAAATGCCATAGATACATCCCTGCTACAATATTTATTTATTTACTTTATTTAGTAATTTTATTTTTGACTCCATTGATGTGTTAATATTAGATTCTGTGTCGGCTGTAAGGCTGTATTTATCCTCCAAATTTGTCATCATGCAGTCAGTTACATAACTCCCAGTCTGTCTTGAAGAAAATCCCGGTAGATGTACCACAGCAGAGACTATAAATGTACTTTGTGTTTCCATAATAACAGCCTATGCGGCTCCGGCTCCTTCCTGACCGGTAGAACGTTCAGTGGCTCAGTTTGATATCTCCTGTGCCATCTAGTGGCAAAATCTGGGACTGTCACCTTTACAGCAATCAGAAAAAGAATATTTGTTGCTAAAGTGTATGGTTTTGGATTTACACTCTATGAATTTATCAAAAGAAAACATATAGCACATAACTGAGGCTTACATTTACAGAATAGGTTTAATACAAGGAAGAAGAACTACCTCTTGTTTCCTAAAATACATAAGCTGTTTTTTAACTTAAATAATTACCCTCCATCAGCTCAACGACCATTAAAATCACACAATGTCATATTGCCTTTCTTATATGCTTTGACTGGAAGAATGTTACCGTGTCTACAAAATCATGCAGTTGTGAAATATGACAATAATACGCTCTTAGAATAAAAACTCATTCATAAGAAAAAAATATTCTTTGAAAGACACACTATACACATTCAAAGTCTATCCTTAAGTACCGGTATATAGTAAATGTCAAATTAATTGAATAACTTAAAAATAAGTACAGTAAAAACATGGATACACTACTTTCCTCTCCACTTCTTTAGTTGTACTAGAATATGACTATTTAACCATCGATGTTCATCTTTATGTGTGTTAATGATTATTTTCTTTATATACATAGTGTTGTTTTGAAAGGTGCTGAGTAAATTCATTAAAATTCATATTCATATATGTCATAAATTATTTTTTAATGACTAGTGAAACACTAATCACCCTAATAGACTTCCTTAAATTAAATTAAAAATTAGAAGTTTTTTTTTAATTAAAAGATTAAAAAGAAAGGAACCAGCACATAATATTGTTATTTGCGAAACAGATTTTTGATTTTTGTTTTTTTGAGCAGAACAAAAATTCTATGATCGCAAAGAAAGACATTTTTTTTAAAAAATTTGTTTCCATCAGTCTTTATAACATCTATGCATGTCTTGTTGTGTCTATAAAATATCTTTTAAATTAGAAAACATCATGAAATATTAGATAATAGAGTATTATATTTTTTACTGTGTTGTTCAAATTACTCAACAAAGTCAAGTGTCATAAAGGCAGGTGAATGGAGACACACAGTGGTTTGCATGACTCAACACGACACTCTTCACATTCAAGCAAACTTTATTTACATGATATGATGCAATCATGCGAGTTGATAACATAAATGTGAGCCTGTCTATATACAGCTCTGCAGATATATGTAGTTACAGTTGGTTACAGTTTTCAAGTTTTCTTTTCTTACCAGCAGCAAATTGAGAGGGGGGGGGGGGTGGAAACCCCCATAAACATTTTTGAGCACCAAATCTAACATCACAGGAAGTTTAAAGGGGACGCTGTGCAATTATTCAAAATATAAGAATTAAATGAAATTTCAAATGTCGAGTACAGTATATACTGTATGTTATGGAGTAATTTGTAGAATCACAGGCAGGACATGGATGTGAGTTCTAGCAGTGTATAGTGATGGCATTTATTAAGGTCAAAGTAAATTGTGACACAAGGTTTGCTAAGGTTGTATATGACATCTGTGTCCATCAAATTGATGGTGATTCTCACAGAACACTGAAGTTGTTGCATCAGTTTACAGTTTTTCTCGATTGCTGACACACATTCTGGTACTTGAGACACAATGACCACAACATGTAACTCATGTGCCAGCCCCCTGAACCATTTCTGCGAAACTGCAAACACAATTTCTGCTTTACACTCAAATTTCAATAGTAAAACACACTTTTTTCAAAACACTACACACAATTCTCTGCATTAGATACAATTTTCATGAAGAAAGTCTGTTTTCACAAGGAACACACTGTCATTCAAAATTCTAAACTTGATTGCCCTACTATGTGCACTGACTCACCACATCAGCAAACACTTGCCACACAGTTTTACAATCAGCAATCACAGCTTTAGCATAAAAGGGCAACAGGTGAGCTTGTCTGTTTTGGAACAATGGATGCCAACAGAGGCAGAGGCAGAGCCAGAGGAAAACATTGCCTGTGATGTGGATGAGGTGTTGTGGCCAAATCCAAACAGAAGACGGGATGCAGCATAGTTTCTTTTTTTTCTTACTGTAACTGCATTTTTCTATTTTGTATTTGCAACTTTGTGTTGGTTTGGATGTACACTGTGTACATTGTTTTTGTTGGGAAAAATAAAATATATTTGTTACAGTGTATTTTCCTGTTGTGAGTATAAAAACAACATTCTAAAATATTTTACAACACTTTTTTCTGTACTGTCTGTAGTAAGTGTAACACTGAACAAAAAAGGCCCAAGTCCTTATGATGAAAGGAGAAGAAGTGTTTTCCATTCATCACAGTGTTTTGCATTGATCACATCAGTGTTCAAATGGTTCTTATAAATGTCTACTCAAAGTAAAATGAAAGTAAAGCTTCATTTTGTGAGAGAAATGAGAGGTTTTGACCATTGTGTGTGTGTTTTTGGATTTGTGTGTAGAGTTCTGACAGTATGAAGCATGCTTTCATAAAATGTGTGTAAGCAATCGAGAAAAACTGCAATACACAACAGGCAGCAGTCGTGGGTTGTTTCTGTTGTGTTTTGTGTGGAGGGATCATTTAGGACTTTACAGATGCAGCTTGTAAATCACTCTTAAATGGCAGCTCTGACACAATTTACATGTGTGGCGCTTTACTGTGAAGGCTTGAGATGAAAAGGGCTGAAAAATCAAAACTGAAGACAAGATCTATACTATCAAACTATTATACTTCATCTATTAGTGAAAATGTAGCCTTCAGTTCCAACAACTTGTACAGAATTTAATTTCATTAGATGTGAAATATAGAGACAAAATGATAAACTAGCCGTGATTAAGCAGAAAGATCTGTGAGATTGTGTATAAAATAAAAATGGAGAGGCGGAGAGGACATTATTTCTCATGATGTCATGGTGCATCCAGAGACGTGAGCGGCGGTACCGGTGTACTGGACGTCACACCGAACCACGTTGTTGTTAAAGTCAGACTCTGGAACTTGCTTTTTGGGGTTTACTGTCACCTGCCAGGATAACACAACAACACAAAAAAATCACATACACATATAGCTTGGAGCTATTCTAGAGCTTCTGCTTGTTCTAAACACATCAGCAGTGTGTCTGTCTCTCATCAATTTCCAACTTCCTTCCTACATTAGTTTCACATAATACTGAAGTGATAAATTAGCAATATTTAGTGGTTATCAAATGGGATGAATCCATATTTGGGAATCTAGTCTTTCCAGATGGTAATTCGTAAAACATAGAGTAATACCAAGCTTCTGTCAATAGAAATAGTTGTATAATAAAACAAGACATCAGGCAATTTTAGCAGCTTCCAGACCTTGAGGATGTATTTTCCAGGGGAAACATCAGTGATGTCGATCCACTGGCAGTCAATGTCAGCATTATAGATGTCATAACAGCCTGGACTTAAGCCCTGTACATACACACGTAGGCAACACGCACGCACACACAGTGCACACACACAGAGACACACACATTCTTGTAAGATATATTTTGTGTATTTAAAGTATATTTATTTCCGTAAGGAGGATTAATCATGAAGTTAAGAGAGGATTTTGATGACATTTAGATGTGTATTACATGTAGCTGGAGATTGGATCATCATTTGGATCAAGAGTTTTTCAAAACATTTTTGCCATAACTGTATATTAAATTGATTTCCTTTCTTCCCATATCTTTTGTTCTCTTCACTCATATTTGTATATGAATTTTTAAATTCAACAACCAGTGGATTTCAATTTACATGTGAGGGGAATATTCTTAAGGGTTTCCATTCAATTGCTGGTAAAGATTTTCTCTGGATTAGATGAGCACACACGTGTGTGAATTTGTACCTGAGTGTGTGCGGTGCAGGCGAAGCGGCGGTAATATCCTGGCTCACAGGAAGTGTCCTCCAGACAAAAGCTGGCCTTGTGTCCCTCTGCCACCTGCTTCTCTGTTTGGGAGTCCAGCAGTTCATACAGGCTGAACTCATCCATGCTGTGGAAATGACTGAACAGCACCACGATACAAAAAGTAAGTTGACGTCACAATTGACAAGGATATTCAAATGTTTAATGGCTAATGACAACTTCTTAGAGGTACCCACTTATGACAGCTGTGCCACTGCCAGGAATATCGAGGTTTACTGGGCAGGAAGTCAGCTGTTCCCTGGTTCTTGACCCTCTGAGGAAACCTCAACAAAACTCTGGTTTCATAATGCTGAGAGTAACTGGCTGAACTAAGACAAAAGCAGGGGAGAGGAGAGACAGTTACATATTGGATCTTTTATAATCCTGAGAAATTGAACTTGGATTTTTTTGTTGACTGAGTCAGAAATGATAATGCAGTAATCCAGTATGGTCTTCAAGGCCTTCCGTACAAATGGGATATGAATTGAGTCAAAAAAGCAAAACTGTAAGTCCAATGTATCAATACAGAGTGATTTCATTGGCATTGATGGTGTGTAATATTCAAATAATGCTTTAATTAGTGTATATCTGATAGGAATTAATTGCTATTTTGCTTCAGGTCCCTTTTGGAAAATTTCTTGTTATTAGAGGTCACTTCTGGGAGGGTGAAACCAAGGATGTTCAGGAGTGTTTTGTGAAACAGGTCTTTTCACTATAGGAATGACAATGACCTCTATACTTGAGTTTTCTGATGAAAACCAGCAGTAAACAAAAAAGCTTTAATCCAGTGTTTGCCTGAAAAAGATTTGGGCTTCCATTTTCCTTCACTTTCTATCAATATAAACTGCTGTGCTACATGGATGTGTGGGTATTAAATGAGAACTCTGGAGACAGACAGGTGATGTCTTACGAAGAGAGGCAGTTCTCCTCAGCAGCACAGCGGAGGCTGTACATGGGCATCCTCTGTACATAGGTTCCAGCCTGGATGTAGTATGGATCAGGAACCAAATCAGGGAGCCCTGACAAAAGGAGAACAGCCTACTTTACTTGAGCATTAACATTTTGTATAACTGTATTGTCCTACTCTATTTTAAAAGTTAATATTTAAAAACTATTGTTTTTTGAACAGTTTTGACGACTTGACACTTTTTTAAAATAAACTTTGCATCTCTTTTATCTACAGTTGAAGCAGTAGGTTTGTTCCCAGATGTCTACGACATTTAAAAGGAACACAATCTTAATCATCTACAACAAAACACAGCAAGCATTTTACTATAGAATGCCTTTTACTCAAGATGTTAATGATAATACTGGCAGGTTTGCAGAACTCTTGCTGGCATTATCTGTGTGGTATGAGTGCCCATCCTTTAGTAAAGTACAGTATCTTCAAGAGATAGTGAATATATTGGTAGAACAATGCTGAGTTTTGAACTGCCAGGCAGGAGGCAAAGACCAAAAAGGATGTATATGGTGTAGTGAAACAGGACATGAAGGTAGTTGGTTTGAGAGAAGAGGATGCAGAAGACAGGGTTAGATGGAGGTAACTGATTTGCTGTGGCAACCCCTGAAGGGAAAAGCCAAAAGGAAAAGAAGAAGAAGATCTTTAAGAGTTCCTCCACCACTGCTAACTAGTTTTGCTGGTCACTCCTGACTTCTTCTTTAGGCTGGAACTGATTTAAAGGTTCATGGTGTGTTTAGAATTTACTAGCATCTGCCAATGTGGCTGCACGTTGCATTCTTCCGGGACACCCGTGACATTTTTCTTTTACATAGGGAGTGAAGGGGTGTGGTTCATTTAAATGTGGCTCCTTGTTTTTCCTTCAGTTCACTCAAAACCCACTGATGACAACTGGTGGAATAAGCCTTAGATTATAGTCACTCTATCATTACAAACCGACTCTGCTTTCATCAAAACAATGGAGAATTAATATTATATATTGTCACAATGAACATCATCTGAGGCCAAGCACTAGGAAATAAAGCCTTAAAACATCTTCAAACTGCAACATCTTCATATTTGGGTAAAATATCGAGTGGCAAAAAAAATTAACCAGGAATACATTGAGACTCTAAACGTCCACTTTTTACATATAGAATTATAGTAGGTAATAGTTGTTTGCCTCCTGTTGCAGACTATTGTATTGAATCAAACAGAACTGATAAGAAACAAAATGGCATAACTGAGTTTTCGTACCGTGCTGGTGGTAACTAGTGCCATATCCGTGCCGCGGATGCGTCCAGGCTCTAGGTCTGTAGTAGGAGTTGTAGTAGTTATAATATGGATAATAGTTAGACGCCTTGTACGGGTTGTATGGATCGTCTCCGACCATCATGTCCTCCCGTCTGATCGTGGATGCCTGTCCGCCGTTGGAGGATGGTAACTGCTGTGGCCGGTGTTGCCGGCGCGTCAACGCGCGTAATTGCGCAGCGCTACTGGTGGCTGGAACCCTTTGGGAGTCCCTGGAAGCGGGCAACGTTTCGTTAACGAGCACTACAACTGGGTTAGTACGACGAGATGAACCGATGTTCTTCCTACCAGAAGGCCGGTACTGAGATCCCCGGCTGAGGATGCTAAAAACCTGCCCGTTATGTTGCCAAGTCAATCCCCGATGGAGCGCATCGTGGTCACCGGCATCGTTCTGGGCGCAAGCCCCGTGCAGACAAGTAGAGAGGAAACATAAATGTACAAAAAACAGCAACAAGGCGTCAGGGCAGAGTTCCTTCATGGTGAAAATTAAATACTTTAAAGTACTTTATACTTAAATAATCTTTTAACGTTTTTCTCTTCACAGAGCTGCTGATCCGAGGTGTTCCCTTCAAGTGTTGGAGGTCAGGGAGAAGCAGAGAAGGGAATCGAGGGAAAAAGGGGGGGGGGGCATAAAAACTAAATGATGACTACATTCCAGGTGTATTTGTACCATATAGAACTTATGGATGTAAACAGATGCACACAGATTTAGAATCTGTCTACAGATTTAGAATTTTGTGATTCTATTTGAGCGTCAATGCTGAATGCTCTTTATTTTTTTATTTTTTAACATTTTTTGTCTTAACTTTTAAAGGAGATAAAATAGTCAGTCAGTCAGTCAGTCATTATAAAAAATCTTGTTTAAATATACTCAACAAAAATATAAACGCAACACTTTTGTTTTTGCTCCCATTTTTCATGAGATGGACTTAAAAGATCTATAATTCATTCCAGATACACAATATTACCATTTCTCTCAAACATTGTTCACAAATCTGTCTAAATGTGTGATAGTGAGCACTTCTGCTTTGCTGAGATAATCCATCCACCTCAAAGGTGTGCCACATCAAGATGCTGATCTGACATCATGATTAGTGCACAGGTGTACCTTATACTGCCCGCAATAAAAGGCCACTTGGAGTCAATGACGTATAGGTAGAACAATAAATATAGTAGAAATACGTGATCAAATATACATAGTAGCTGACTGATTATGTTACAGGATGGTAAGAAAATCTTTTAGCGAGTTGAACATTTAATTGGAGGCCAAACAGTCCACCTTCAACATCCATATTTTAATAAGTAAACAAGCAGTATATTTAATGATTTAATTTGACCAAAACTCTATACAAATGCTACAGAAACATTACAAGGTTCTTTATCCATAGTATTAGTGTGTGAAACTAGGTTATAGCTACTGTATGGCCCATTGAAAGCTCTTTTGTTTGGTTTTATTGGAGAAATGACGCCCCCTCTCCCCCACTGAGCACTCAGGATGCTTTAAAAAAAAGGTGAAACTGAAGCTCCTACCAGCTGAGAAGTTTCCTTCTCTTATCACACAGCTCAACACACAACATGCCACCCACATGCTGCACACACACACACACACACACACACACACACACACTTTTTAAATTGGTAAATTAACTGATGAGAAAAAAAAGACAGACAGAATGGGGTAGTCGTTTCTTTTAGTCATGAAAAACTAATCAAGTAGGCCCTATGAGCCTTAAATTCCAAACATGTAACTGTCATATTCAACACAAACTTAAAAAGACATGAAACATTGAATTTTCTGTGCTGGCCACGATGTTGAAGATGTCCAAATTAGGCTTCAGGACCATGGATAAGGGTCGATTATGTCAATGTAGCAAGAAGATTTAGCCGAATGCTAACAGTTTGTAAAACGTAACATAAACACCCCATAGATTTAAGATTTCATGTCATGTCAAAATAAATCTCAGACTTAATGGTTTGCTCTGATACCAGACTTCATATAGCCTTTTCTGCTTTTCTGTGACGCATCATCTGCAGCAGTTCGTCAATCTTTTATCCACATTTCTTCTGAGCAGGGAACACACCCACAATGTATTTATGTGATTGGGGACATTCACGAACATTGAGACTGCCGACAGTCCGGATCAAGTTGAAAGTTAGTGTCAGTGATATACAGACTATGGACATTTTGTAAGAAAATTCTGTCACAGCCAGCCTGTTATTTCATATTTTTTAAATTATTGACGGGTTGTTTCTGCTCAGGTATGAGTAGGAAGTAGGAACCAATGTTGGCTGGGTTTATGCATGGAAGCAATAACAGATTTTTGATAGCTGAACTCTGAATGTTTATGGAAATAAAACAGAGTAATCCAGCATAAAGTGATGCGATGGAATACCTCAATGGCTTACAGCTTGGCGAAGTCTCCAACATTTGTGGTAGACAGACGCAGAGTGGAGTAAAACGATGTGATTTTTATATTTTGTTTATTTTTTGAAAACCGACACACAATCCTACCGGGGCGGCAGTGGCTGAGTGGTAGAGCGCGCAGTAGAGCGGCTCGTCCAATGTTTCAAAGATCGGCGATTCGATTCCCGCTCCCGCCCAAAAAGATCACCCGGAGGTGAGCTGACAGTGGGAGGTGTCAGCTCACCTCCGGAGCACTGCCGAGGCGCCCTAGAGAAAAGCGCCGTCCCCCCTACAAGTTGCTCATTTGGGGCACACCAATAAAGGAGCTGCCCGCCACTCCACCTTCCCTACATGTGTACAGGCCCCATGTGTGTGTTTGTGTTTAGGGCCTGTACACACATATATATGCATGATTTGATTTGAACTAATTAGAGTGTGCCACTATAACCCCTGTGGGGATTATAATCAGTATATAAATTTTTTTTCAAAAATTTGAAAAAAATTAAATCGAGAACAACATAACTCAAAACGATCCAAGACGAGGTATCATATACCTGTGTGTGTGTGTGTGTGTGTGTGTGTGTGTGTGTGTGTGTGTGTGTGTGTGTGTGTGTGTGTGCGTGTGTGTGTATGTGTGTGTGTACACTTCTCATTCAAACCCATTCAAGGCTTTTTTGTTTGGATTCATTGGAAAAATGACTCCCCCTCTCCCTCACGGAGAACTCGGGATGCTTTAAAAAATGTGAAACTGAAGCTCCTAACAATTAAGAAATTTCCTCCTGTTATTACTTTTTCAAATCACTTTTTCCTTCTTCATCGTGTTTACCAGTTGCTTGAATTATGTTCACGCTAATCTCATTGGTTTCTGGGGATACTGCTCCGTTTCATTCATAACATTAAACTGTCAGTAAAATACGCTAATATAAAGAATATAAAACAAGTGACAAGTGGAAGGATTCCTTTGTATCCAGTAGTGTCGTTATCTCACTCTATGACTAGTCATGTGTTTGGCTTTAGGGTTGCTAACGTTTTGTACCTTTATGTTTCATTTGAATGCCCTTGAAAATTCTTTCAGGCCAATATGATTAAAGCTGAAATTAATGGTGATGTGAAAACCACATTTCACTGGAACCTTTGAGTTTAATTCAGAACAGGGTAACGCATGAATTCTGTGTAGTAGATCTAGCAATCCCAATACCAGCACCAGGTAGCCACGCCACCAGCTTTTAATGTGTACGTAGATGAACCGATTACTTCATATTAGGAAAAAGGGATCAAGCTCCTTTTTTATGACATTTGTGTAAAGATCAAAGAGAGACTGACTATCGCAGTGCTCTGCGCTTCCATCTCAGGAATACAAGCCAGCAGCAGCTGTGTTTCCAATGAGAAGCAGGTGTCGGCATGATCTGAGCCCTTTAAGCAGCTTCATAATTAGGGTTGGCTGCCTGTAGGGGCCCCCTGTGCTCAGGACACATAAAGAGCCATGGAAACACCAGCCACAAAATTTCTGGCCTTCATCCCCACCATCATCACCATTGCTTCCAGTGTGTGTGTGTGTGTGTGTGTGCGTGTGTGTGTGTGTGTGTGTGTGTGTGTGTGTGTGTGTGTGTGTGTGTATATACCTGATAAATTCACACACTACGAATTCAGAGCATCAATCGCATGAGTTTGTGAGAGAAAGTGTCAGTAAAAATGTTGTGATTGCACTAATATTGAGTGTTTGTTTAGTACCGTACAGAACCCCTCCACAGCCTGGCCACTTAAAGGGTGTTGAAGACTTGATGCAGTGATGTAGGTGAACATCACACCTTACTGAGATGACTTCATGCGTGAGACACGTGAGTGAACTAAAGAGGACTGTGTGTTAAACTACAGAGTGAATGGCTGTTTGTGATTCACAATGCTCACATTTCAAATTTCACGCAACTTTTCAGTAAAATCAGGTTTTTTGTGGATGATGTGAATACAAAAATCTGATTGATTCTAAATAAAAGAACCTTTTTTTCACTGTCATGTGTAGTCTTCGGATACATTCCTGTACAAGCAACACAAATACAAGAATGACAGGAATTCAAGTAACTTTGCATAAACACATGGGCTGACTGTAGTCATCAACTACCATAAAAGCAAAATGACTAGAGGATGCAGATTATCGAGTGTTAATAATTTGCTCCTGAACAGCTGACCATGTGTTTGACATCCTCCACAGTAAAATGACGCAAAAAAATTTACAACTTTTGCATTTATTTCAGTCTGAATTGTTGTTGTTACACGGATGACTCCAAAGATGTGATCACTTTGAGCATACCTTATATTTCAGAGGACAGATGCATTCATACTTTCATTGTTGAACAATGAGGCTGATAATGTGTGTCATGTATCAACATTGCTGGTCCAGCAAAAAATGTTACCAATGCAGTGTAGCTCCCTTCACTTTAAAACCCACCCTAAACATTATTAAGGAAGAAAGATTACAGAAAAACAATAGTACAAACAAAAAACAAAAATAATTAGTGAATGAATCCATCAATCATTAGTCAGGATGGAGCCGTTAATGCTAACATTTCCATGACAGGGAAGTATGGCTGCCCAACTCGTTATAGTCAGGACCTTATTAATGATCCACTTTTTATCCATCCATCCCTCCATTCATCCATCCATCCACCCACCCACCCATCCATTAGAACATTCCTGATGATCTGCTTGTATGGGGTTGTAACAGCACTAAACTGGAGCCAGACCCAGTAAAAACATCATAAACCACATCAGGACTTGGTCCTACGTCAGCTAGCTCACCCCTGAGCTCAACACCCAGCTACCAACAGCTACAGGACAGATCAGCACGTTTCATTAACAGAGATAGGTGTGTCATGTTTCTCTAGTGTTTCACTGTAGTTTCCAGAGATCAATCAGTCTGTACTAGAGTTTTTACCTCAGCCAAAAGAGGAACAGTAATTGGTGTGATTAGATTGTGTGTGTTTGAGTATGGTAACAGTATTTTCAATGGAATTCAATGAAATTTAGCAGAAGGCGGGCCCATGAGGAGGGGAACATATGATTACATTACAGGAGATTGTATGGAGCCATAGCCACCTTTATTTTCCTTTATTTTTTCCATGTTATGTCACATCTGATTGGCTTGGTAGGACGATGACATTTCTCAAATTATCAAAGCTTGCATAGTTGAGAATCTATATGAGAAGTATCAGATGTCAGATGTCAGAGTAAGAGAAGTCATGTCATCACCATATTGAGTTTATTTTCAACTGCTTACTGCCAGTCACGGGGGTTGCTGGAGCCTATCGTAGCTGACTTGTGGACAAGAGGTGGGTGGCACTCTGAGCACACCACCAGTGCACTGTGGTGTGGAAGAGAAAATCCCCCAAGCGCACACTCACACCTACAGGAAATTTGGAAACGATCAGAAGTACCCACTGCCCCCCCATGCTACCCATAGTGGGATTCGCAAATTTAAAAATGTATTTATCGAGGGCGGCACGTTGGTGCCATAGGTAGCGCCATCACCTCAGAGTGGGAAGGTTCTGGGTTCAGTTCCTTTCTGTGCGGAGTTTATATGTTCTCCCAGTGTCTGTGTGGGTTCACTCCGGGTTCTTCACCTTCATTCCTCCTCCAACAGGCAGGTTAGTTGGATTTATCACTCTAAATTGACCATAGGCGTTATTGGGCGCATGAATAGCTCTTTGTGTGGCCCCACAATGCACTGGTGACGCATTCGGGGTGTACCCCGCCTCTCGCTTACAGTGAGCTTGGATAAGCTCAGGCCCGTGAACCACAAGGCGGGAAAAGCAAATGTAAATGAAATGATTACGGTCGTTTCATCTACAAGGAAATGGATGATGCGTGGATGGATGCATTCACTAGTGCCTCCTAGTTGCAACTGTTACATATAAAGTCATTACCTGTCCCCAGTTGCATCTGAAAAGATTTTAGTACCATGTAAAGAACATTTTTTTACAATCATTTAATTATAACAATGATGAAATTATATTTTTGTTATATTTTACATTTATTTGGAGATATATTTTGAGACATTGTAGGTTTTTCTTAGGTTCATGAAAATAACTACTCCATAACAGGAAGTGTGTCACTCACAGCTTGAGATAAAATGTTTAACCATTGAATTTATATTTTAGTGCTCATTGTAAAAAGAGATTAATTCAACATCAATCAATGTAAAGAGCCAATTCATATTTTATTGCCAGTAAATTTTCATTGCCGTTGTCATGGGCAGCAAAACCATTACTAGTCACCAGGAGCACTGCTATTAAACTAGAACACAAAAGTCTTTGTTAATCTTGAAAACAAACATCTTAAAAGCCCTTAAAACCCTTAAAATTTTTAACAAGCCACAAAGAACATTCAGGTAGATCCAAGCGAAAACGAGTTTTTCATTATCAGATTAGAAAATAGGTCTGCTACCCCTCTGCCTGAGGTAACACACAATAGAAATATTAGACGTCTGAGTTTACAGGTTCAATTTAAGCCGCTTCATTAATACAGATAGATTGGGTCAAACTGCCAAAAGTAATCAAAATTAAAGCATTTTAAATTCTAATCTCCACAATATCTGCAAGATTACCAGATTTTGATGGCAAAATTGACAATAGCTCAATACTGTGCTAGAATAAATCTGTATTTGTTGTGTGATAGAATGATAGCTCAGATCCTGTACCTGAAATCTGCTGGAGCCAATTTTTGTTACGTTTTCTAAAGGAACCCGATGTGAGAGTCAAAATGTCACAAAATCCAAATTCTTTAATCAGTCTTTTTAAAAACCAGGAAAGCTAAGAGTTTACAGCACCATGGGAATATCCAAAAGAGTGGTCAAACTGGCAAGGGGTCAAAATCCAAAACAAGAACAGACAAGGCTAACTCGTGGTCATACAAAAAGCGGTCAAGGAATACAATAACAATTGGCATACGAGACTCTCTGCTCAAACAAATACTGAGTAACGCTGCAACAGTGCTGAAGTGAAGGGCCTTAAATAGACAGACCAGGGTGCTATATTAGTTGCAGGTGGAACTAATGATCAACTAATGAACTAGGGGAAGAACTAAACACGAATTGGCTAAAGACCAAACAAAATAATCAGGGGAAACAAACTAGGTACAGCAAATCATGAATGTGGCAGTAACAGAAAACTAGTAAAGAACATGACCTGAAAACAAATTAATAAAAAGCAAAGTCAGGAACGTATAAATAAGCCAAAACAGAACATGGCAGACGCAGATCATCACAACTTTTCAGTGAAAGTTACCCTAACATTCCAGCTACAATGGGAGCTTCTTTGGCTTCACCTTTCATATCGATTCCTGTACTATTCTTTCAGCCCCTGGTACTTCTCCATCTTTAACTGCTCCCTCTTCCTGACATTACTGTCAGCTGTGACTACCACAAAGTGAAGTGTTTTTCTCCTTGACAACCATCACTTTATACTTTATTTTATACAAATAAAACACAATCCATCTGTTTGGCAGCTGTTTATTATAAGAAAAACAAACACACCATGACATGAAAGTGTACAGAGTGAAAATGATTAGGGACCCAGAACAGTTATCTACTCCCAATATATTAATATACACAGCTGCTAGGCTATGTTCAATAGATATCAGAAGTTGGACATCTGTGTAAGAAATTTTCAACACTGTTCAGATGCTGGATAATCAGAAATATCATCCCAAAATAAAATAGTCAAAGAAAAACCTACATAATTTTGATAGATAATCAATACTCAATGACAATTATCACACATAGTCTGCATTCACACACTGAGATATCATAGATCACTTATACTGTACACTATCAAACTAAAGAGGATCTCTCTAACAGAAAAGCACTAAATACATAGGCTCACTGTAGCAAAGGACTCTGGGAGATTAAGATTAGTGGTTTCCTTAATTTGTCCTTTTATCTTGCAATGGGAAAAATAAACTCCCCCTCTTTTAACCTCATACAGTAAATTTACAGAACAACCACCTTAGTCCCACCACTCTCCCAGTGCTCAAAGGAATGTCAAAACAACACACAGCAAATTTTCTCTCATACATACATACACACTCATTGAAGTGTGAAGATACTGTATAGTACGGATAACAAAACAATATTAATACAACAAGGCACTGAAAGAAGTGCTCAGACTACATCACTCATTTGTACTTGGTGTTTGTTCATTTAAGATTTCATGACTAAACACTGCATGTAAAGAACTGACAGACTTCAAACCTTTGGGACATGAAATTCTGACATTTCAAACACTAAAATTTGCTTTATATCATTTACACAGATGATGATTAGCAAGAGACGTTGTTTATTTCTTCTTGATTGGCTGCAAACGTGTGTCCAAGTTCAACAAAATAGTTGAAGATGTGAATCTACTGCGACTATAAATCCACATTGTTGTGATTTTTGCTGTTTGTTGATTGTTGAAGTGATACTTATTGATTGAACTGGAGGATCGTCGTCATCATCATCATCATCATCATCATCATCATCATCATCATCATCATCATCATCATCATCATCATCATCATAATCATCATCCTTGTCATGTTTAAACTCATCTTGACAGGACATACGGTTGTAATATGTGCCCTACAATTCCAGCATCAGGAATCTATATATTCTTAAACGAATCTTCAGGCCATTAGCTGTAGTGAAAAGTTAATGCTGTCAGAGAAAGGACAGTTCATTTGTTTTCTATCAATCTTCTTCAGTCTCTGGTTGCTCATAAACCTTCAGCTCAGACTCCCAAAGTATTTCTGCTATGGAAAAAAAGAACACATAGATATTCATGTCTGCTTGATCTTACCTAAATCTAAAGCGAAGTGGGCAAATGTACAGAAAGCTTGTCAGCATATCTTGGGTAAAAGTGCCAAATCCAAACTTTGTCTTGTTTGATATTTAGATAATTTGTTTCAGCAGCAACTAAAGCCAATATTTTCCTTAAATATGTATGGATCAGATGACTAACTTGAAGATCTCATAATATAGTACCAGAGTACCAGGTAGTTTACCATCGAGCTGAAATTATGCATTTTTCCAATACAGAATTTGTGTGATTACTAAAGCTGTCCTGAGAATCACTCTGATGTGAATGTTTCAGTGTGAATTGTCTGTTAAGAAAGAAGGTGTGTGGAGAACAAAGGGCTTTTTGTGAGCTTTTTGGTTTACACGGGCATCCTTGAGGGGTTTTCATGGGGTCCCCAGTGAAGAAGCGAATAACATAATCCATCCATAATCCAACACAGTGACACAATCAATTTTGATCATTGGCTCCTTTCTGTAATAGGATGTCAAAAATCTTATCGTATGGGAATCAGGAGATAAAGGTCTAATATGTGTCCGTTCAGACAGTTCTAATAGAACAGCTCAATTTCTTGCACCTTATTTTAAACATATTTGTTACTTCAGCTGATATAGACACATCCTCCCACCAGCTCATTAAAACTAAACCCTGACCGGAATCTGTATCCTAAAGCCATTCTTTGTTGTTTGCTTATGAACATTTTTAAGTGATTAAACTCCTGACTTCCAAGATGCATGTGTCCTAATGCTCTATGGCTTCAGTGGAGGCACAAACCAAAATCCCGACTCACTCCATTGAGCCACAACAAGGCAAACGAAGACACAGACACACCTACAGACATGTTCACACAGACAATATACAGATATTTTATCTTCCTTGGCGCAACACCGACACGGATAAAGTGATGACTTCAGATTGAGTTTTTTTTTCATTGGGTGGTGATAATTCTCCCTGCTACAAGTACCCATATTGGATTAATTATCGTTGACTCATGCTACAAAAGTAAGGCGCTTCGGGTAAAAAGCATCAACCGAATGGCAGACAATAATCATATTTTTAGACATCCATTTTACATAGACTTGAATTTCATGAGTCATGTAATAGTGTTCTCACATTTTTTATTTCTTTGTCTTCTTTGGTTTCAATGTGCATATAATCACTCATGGGCACTTAAGAAACCAATAAAAGTCAAAGAAGGTAAAAGAATTCAAATAGAATAAAAATCTAAAAATAAAACTACACTGCATTTTGACCCTAGCCCTAGCTCCAGTGTGGGTTAAAATATAAACATGAATAACTGAGAGACACAGACAGTGCTTTACAATAATAACAAGGCAGTCAGAGACTGCAAAATCCCGCAACTTACCCTGACATACTTCCAGAGTAGGTCTTTGACCATAGATCAAAGCTAGTCGATAGGTAGATCAAAGCACTAGCTTTAATCTATGGTCTTATTTACGCTGGCCTTCTCCCTCGTCTTTCTATCTTATCCGGTTCCTGAGTGTACAAAAGTTGAAATTTGACCTTGACCTACTTTTCTCACGGTCAAGGTCATCATCTCATTTTCATCCCCTTTGCCGTCCGAGTAATCTGCTTTTTGTTTCATCTTTCTATCTGCAACGGTTGCGAAGATATTTGGTGGACATACGAATGGACGGATGGACGAACAAACAATTGAATGGACGAACACACAAACACTGACAATTACAATACATCACCGCTTTGAAGTGGCATGTAATAAAAACCACAGGGACAGGAGAAACTACCAAGACTGAAGGGTCTGTCCAGTTTATGGTGTCCTTAAAAGGCAAAGAGGGGGAAAAAATGAAATCAATGGCACCTCTAGTACCAAAAAAAACAGAAAAATAAGTTACATCAGATGGATAGGACAGAAAGTTTGGAAGAGATGGATGAAAATAAGACATCAGCAATAATAAAAATCTTTATAAAGCTTAGGAATCTTGTTAACGGCTGCAGGTTTTAGAATGTTCCAAAAGTTCCTCCTCTGAATTTACTGGCTTTCTCTTCTTCCGTCTCCATCTTCTCTCAGAATAGAGTCCTTTTGTTACAACAATGCAAACAAATCTTCAGACCACAACTGCCAGTTTCTTAATTTTCTCTGCCAGAGACTTACTCTTATAATGTATTCCCAGCGTCTTGAGTCAGTTTGTCATCTTACGGGAGTCCGTGGACAGGCGCTACTAAGGACAGTCACAACGGTGCGTGCCAGACGTCTGGGCTCACTGGCTGACATGCGGCCTCAGGGCTTGGTATAGTCCTTCAAAGGTGGGCCGGTCCGGTATATCGCGACTCCAGCAACGCATCATCAGCTCAAAGAGAGAAGGTGGGCAGAGCGGAGGGGCATAAAGGAAGATCTGGTCGGGCAAAACAGCACAGTAAAAGAAGTTACATAGACAAAAACCCAAACCAAAAGACAGAACAAAAGCAAAGCACTGGCAGATCTAGGCCACTGCTGTAGTATTCCTACCCTATACTGTATATCTGAGAGTTACAATGTAGAATAATTGAATATATAAATAAGATAAAATTTCATATAGCTAAAATATTTCAAACGTCTAGTGACCATTCAGATTTTAGGAGTTCTGTGAGGCTCCTGAGGGCCTTACTTTGGGAGCCACGGCTGGGAGGAGAAGCATGGCTGCACACTTCCCTCTAGTGGAAGACCTGTGACTCGCAAACTGTGAGTTTGAATTTGTCTTCTATTTTGAAGTGCGTGTCTTAAAAGGTATAAATAGCCCAAGCCAACTGAAACCTCATGATGCAGCTCTATAGGAGGGGGTTTAGCAGTGGATTAATTGCTCAGCATTGAGTCAATTGCTGTCCTTTGTAGATGTGTGTGTGTGTGTGTGTGTGTGTGTGTGTGTGTGTGTGTGTGTGTGTGTGTGTGCGTGTGTGTGTGTGTGTGTGATTTGCCATACCTGTCTGCCCTGGTTCCTGAAGAACTCGCCAGTGTTCTCTATGACCTGTTCGTCAGACAGCAGGCTGTAGGGTTGCTCCTTGCACAGAGTGAAGATTTCCCACAGGGTGACGCCAAATGCCCAAACGTCGCTGGCTGTGGTGAACTTACCCTGGAAGACAGGTCCAAAGAAGTACCATCAAAACAGAATACTGTTCATCAAATTATTACAATTTATATTTGTTTTAACCACTGGGGCTCATGTTCATAACAAATGTTGATAATGTTTGGTATTTAAGTGGTTTTGGTCTCTAGGTCTACAAGTAAACTGGCATTGACTGGCATTAACTCTACCCATTGACCACAACCTTGAAATTATCTTGACAGTATTTAATGTATATTAAGACCATAAAGGAATAAAGCAGTTCACGCTAATCCCCCGTCTCACCAACAGGATGCTCTCCCACGCCATCCACCGTATGGGCAGCACCGCCCGGCCCTGGATGCGGTAGTAGTCGCTGCTGTACAGGTTTCGGCTCATCCCGAAGTCTGCTATCTTGATGGTGAGACGCCGGTCCAGCAGGCAGTTCCTGGTGGCCAGATCTCGATGCACAAAGTTCAAAGATGCCAGGTACTTCATCCCCATTGAGATCTGCACTGACATGTGGAGGAGATCTGACAGACTAGAGAAGAAAAGGTACAGGAGGAGACATGACAGAGGTGAGAATAATGAAATCCTGCACACTCTTTTTTCTATTTTTTATCTTTATTTTTTATTGTATATACTGTTATAATCCCTGAAAGGAAATTAAGAATGTACACTCTAGTATGTTAGTCAGTCACATGCATGCAAATTAGTGTGACTGTAATACACACAACCACACACAGGGGGCCTGGAAGCATGCAATGGGAGGTAGAGTGGCGGGCAGCCCCTTTGTGGAGCGCCTGCAGGAAAGCACTGATGATGGTCTTGAAAGTTTGCATCAAAAATGACATGAACTGGATCATTTACTGAAAGGTTCAGACAATTCATGGTGTTTGTATTATAGCAGTGTGTATTCTAATTAACCTGACTGAAGGGATGTTGTTGGCATGTGTCAGCGTGCTCTCGATCTCCCGCTGTGACAGGAACATGTTGAGGTCTCCATTCTCCATGTACTCGGTCACCATGCACAGCGGGTCTGATGACACGCACACACACAGCAGCCGTATGATGTTTGGGTCGTTCAGACGAGACATGATCTTTATTTCTTTCAGAAAGTCGTTCCTTGATGGGTAAACAGAGAGAGAGAAAGGACGCAAGTTACTTTCAGGTCAAAGGAACAAAATCGAATATAGAAATCCGAATTGAAGCTATCCAAGAACAGTGTACATGCCTCAATATTTTGAAAAAATGATTTATTTACATGTAGTCAATCAATCATAGATAGATTTGAGGATCAATATACTTCTAAAAAAACCCACTTTAACACGGATGTGTCATGTACCTGGCCTGACTGGTAGCATCAGCCCTGAGCTGCTTGACAGCCACCAGTACTGAACGACCATCCCTGTCAGGGAGAGGTGATCCCTCCCCAAGGAATTCTGGGAGCCCCTCGGCCTCGCACAGGTGGACCTTCGGAGGACAAGTAGTAAAATGGAGACTATCATGTAGAATGTGAAAAAATACTGATGATGTCCTAATGTCTCCTTTCCACTTTAACTTTCAGAGACACTCGGCACCTCCCCTGACGCTCCCTGCTCACCTCTCCAAACTGGCCCTCCCCCAGCTTCTCCCTGAAGATCAGTTGTTGTCGCGGGAACTCAGCGGCAGAGATGTCCTTCCTGGTCAGAGAGTCTACAGTGAGGGCCGGGACAGCGTACATGTTGCTGCCGGTGACACCCTGTAACCGCACAATATCGGTCTCGGCGTAGTGTGGCGCATTACTATGGAAACACTGGTGCGGTGTGCACTGGGTGATGTCAGGCTCGGCATAGCCTCCTCCACATGCTGCAAGAAGAGGAGGGGTTTGTTTACGTTGTTTATCTTATACTTAATATTGATAATACTATATATTGATATTCCATATTAAGAATACTGAATATTATTGTTTTCACTGCTCCTATAGAGCAGGGAAGTGAAGGGAAACATTCGTCACATCTCTCTATCCTTCAACATCCTACAATAACAGGAATAAAATGGAAACACCCAACTGAGACTGGGTTTCTGTCTTCATCCTGTCTCATGCATCTGATCCATATTTAAATTTCTGAAGTCACACCTTTCAGCTCTTACCACGCAGCCCGCCTGATGCCACGTTACAGGAAGTCAGCAGTAGGAAGTCATAAAGAGGATTACCGAGGAGGAGAGCTGGAGGAAAAGGAGGCAGAAATGTGGAAGAAGACAGACAGGTCTGGGAGGTGACAGAGAGAAAAACTGTAGAATTCATGCACATTTTACAGCAATGTTGAGAAAATACTGAGGAAACAAGAGAGCAAGAGGAAAAAGAAAAAAGAGAAGTCGGATGAAGAGATACTGTAAGAAGCTATGAAGGACAGATAGAATGGACCACTCCACTGTGAAGGTGACTTTTGAAGATGTGCCAGGAGGGGGCAGAATGCAGCCGTTTAACAGATCGTACCAGAGGCCTTGGAGCACTTCCATGTCAAACTTATACTCATATTTGTTCTCTGTTGTAAATTTGAACTCCATTATGTTTACCTGAGGCCTCAGCACTCTGTGACAGCTCTGGCAGCTTGTTTCTCAGCACTGCCGGGTTCTGGTACTGTGGGTCCAACAGGAAAACCCTCTCATAGTGAGGGTCGGAGTTGGCTAGGTTTGAGACAAGTGCAATCAGTAAATCCATTTGAACTCATTTACCTGTTCAAACATCTGACCTATGGTAGGATGGGTTAATGTTAGCGTTCGTTCTGGAAGGTAAGTGTAAGCCGGGATACTACCTATAGAAGCATGGGCAGAGCGGGGGAGCACAGGGGGTGTCTGGAGGATAATGGTGTCGCTGCAGGATGACAGCCGGACTGTTACAACCTCATCGAGGATCCGGCGTGGAGCCTGGGGTAGAAGTGAAGGACAGGAAAATGTTTTTTAGCTGTAAGAAGTTGATACTCTATAATAATATACATAACAATAAAATGATGCTTCCTTTACACTTGACTTCCATCTTCATTATCAGCGGTCCCCAACCTGTTGTGCGTCACGGACCAGTTTCATCTAAGACAATATTTTCACGGACCGGCCTTCATTTGCTTGATAATTGTTAATGAAGCCTGGACAGTTGCCGTCTAATAATAAATCATCCGCATTTTATGTAAAATGCAGACATCAGCAGACATTAAACAACTTTTTTTTATAAACTGATAATCAATATCTCTGTAAATGAAACAATTGTAAGAAATAATTCTATTAAAAACTCGATTCAAGTGAAATATAGCGATTTACAATAGTGCATTCAACATAGGAGAAATACTGATCATTTCCAATAGAGGGGGAAACAGGTCAACCAAATACTGCAATAATATTTGCAATAATGAGAATTAGTGGTTGGGGACCGCTGATCTAGGGGTAACGGGAGACAATGACACGTAAAGTGTGTTCCGGACGTCCGATCTACTCCGCAGTTTGGTTTTCTTTATGGTCACTGCATAAAATCCCGCTTCACAAAGACAAGAGGTTGGAAATGGAGGAAGGTTTTTTGATACTTTTTGGATGATCTCTGGATAATCTGCCTTGACTTTAATCCAGAACACTGGCGCAGTTCTGGGCGCTTAATTTAGGGGTAATGGCTGATAACCTGTCACGTGACTGAGACCTGTCAAGCAGGACAGAGGCTATCCCGCACAGACGTCGGTTTTTAAAATAAAACATCTTTAGACTGGTAATCAATAATAAAAAAAAGTCAAACATTCTGTGCCACCAGGTACCTAATGTCATGACCTGGTGGTTGGTGACCACTGACGTAGACGGATGTAGCAGGTAATTTTTCAAAATAAAACATCCTTCAGACTCCGAAATAAATAAAATGGAAATAATGTGAATTATTTTTCTTTCTGTGTGGCCCGGTACCAAATGACCCGCAGACCGGTACTGGTCCGTGGCCCAGGGGTTGGGGACCGCTGTTCATTATGATCATGACCAGATCATGACATGATCAGATGTGATTTAGAGGGAAATATTCTCCAGCAGTTGTGGGTTTGTGATCACGACTGGTTTGCAGGTTTCCTCTGTTATATTGGTTACTGCTGAGCTTTTCAGAAAGAAAAGGTAGCTTGAAACTAATATACTGGAAAGTTAAAATCAGTGATGTTAGTCGCACTGAGAGCATTCATCCCTTATTTGCTGAGAACAATAGTGTTATAAACTAACTAGTGGGAACCTGTGGAAATTCCACAATAAAACAATAATATCAGACTTCGTTTGTTTTCTTTTTTTTTTCTTCGCTGTCACAAGAAAACAAACCGCTGTGTCTGACGAAGCCGTAACAGCTCCATGTGCGTGGGACAGACAAAAGTGAAGATGAAGGCCACTTTGGTCTGGCCCTCCGTGTAGACGCCGGCTTCGTGAGTTTGGTCCTGGTGAATAAAGCACCGAGGTTCCCAACACAACAACGTGAGGTCTGTCACAATCAAATATAAACCGCTATGTTTGACGAAGCTAAAACGGCTCTGTAACTGAGAGACATGGTCAAATGTGAAGACCGGAGCTAACTCAGCTAGCGCCCTGAAGTTTGGGGTAGAAGCCGGCCAAAATTATACACAAAAAAATGTTTGTTTTCTTGTGTACAGTTTTTACATTATATGTCAATGGACATTAAACAGAAAATAGAGTATTTTTTGTGGTGACAGCTGTTAATTTAATTCCAAGATGCTCTCAGGAGCTCTTGTTCACGTGATCTCTTCTGACAGATGCGCCGTGATTGGGTGGGCGCTTGATTGACAGGTAGTTGGTGGAGTTAAAAGCGTGACAGTGTGAGGTTTTCAAGTGAGCTTATTCATTATATAGGTGGGGAGATATAGCTTCAGTCTTTTATGGTCAGAGTGTCTAAAATTTGCATCAGATCTGTAGCATAGGTCTGCGTCATCAGATTCTACCTATAAGTGTCCTGTTGTTATCGTATTCATTGAGCACAGTACTTTATTGAGTTATTAACTGTCCAACATTTCATCGTCAGTCTTATGGACCCCCCTCTCCAATAGAAAAACAAGCAACAACAAAAATCAGTTTTATGCACATCTATAGTCAAAGTTTTCTTTCTTTTACTTTGGAATCTTCCTATCTACGAATCTGCTCACCTTCTCCAGCACCTTGCAGACATACTGGCACCAGAGGATGAGAAAGATGATGATGACCAACAGAAGGATGATGGTTACCAGACAGCCAATCAGAATTGGCGTGTTTCCGTCATCTGGTGGGTCACTGGCTGACGGATTGGCTGAGATAAGGTCAGAGACACAGACTTTGTTCACAAACCACTGACTTGTTATGACAGGAAAAGATTACAGTAGTATGTATGTAATACGTGATTAAGAAGGGTAGGGTCAAAGGTCATACCTGGGTTTGGTGTGGTTGACATGGAGTTTCCCTCATGGACTGCAGGGGATGAGGTCACCACCAGGGTCATCTGGGTCGGGAGTACAGTGTCCTCTGAGGGACATACGAAGGGAAGTTATTGTATTTGTTTGGATGTGTGTGTTGTATTATATGTTTATACACATGTTGGTGTGTATTTGTGTTACCCGACTGAAAGGAGATTTCGCTGAACATCATCCAAACATCAGCGAAGTAAAAACGGCAGCGGAGGGACTTAGCGGTCCGACGATTCAGCGGCACAGTGACGTACCGGGCGCTCGGGTTTCTGTCATCCAAAACTGTTTTGAATGCCACAGTCTCCGCCTCCCAGCCTGCGATGAGGCGGGGCTTAAACCAACAGGAGACGGACGAAAAGATCTTCACAGCACGAGAGAACATGTTGTTACTGTGAACCTGGATGGTAATACAAAGGAAGGTTAATATTTGCAAGATTAAAAGCAAAACAAAAAAACCAAAAATCTAATCTATTACATATTTATTCTCAGATCAGTATGAAATTCTAGGCTTGATTTTCTTTTGAAAATTGTTACGGTAGATGCTTTTGTACTGTCATTTAAATGGTTGTTGCTAACCAGGCCTACCCTTTTCCTTTAACTCACTCATTTTTTGCCATAAACAGACTTAAAGTATTTACATATTTTCTAAATGAGATTTTGGCAGCACAGTGGCGCAGTGGGTAGTGCTGGATGGATGGATGGATGGATGGATAGATGGATTGATGGATGGATGAAAATGAGATTTCTTTTCAGTCTTTCAAAAATACAGACATGTGTTCAGTCAGATGAGGATTAGTAGACAGACATTTAAAAGTATAGGATAACAGAGAGGGAGGTGAAAAGCTTTGTATCATGAGTAAGATTTGTGTGCACATGGTGTCTAAGATCCTGTTCACTGGAAAATGAATATGAATGTACACAAGTATGTAAAAAATTATGGAATGCACAGAACGTTCTGTACAAACTGCAGTCATAGGCTCACTGATCAAAAATACAGCACTGAGCTCATGTTAGAAACATCTTTAAGCCTTGAAATATGATGACTTTAAATGAAAAGCATTTCAAACCTTCATGGAGGTGAAGTTCCTCGGCCTGTCAAAGACAAACTCCATCTCCACATATCCCTGAGTTCCCAGCGAGTCGTTCCTCCAGCCCAGATAGTCGTAGCCCGGCCACACATGGTACTGACGTGTCAGCAGGAAGTCATCCAGACCAATCACTCCATCTGTCAGCTGCCCCATCCCCCCCACCAGCCTCCTATGGAGGGAAACAGCCATCAATCACAGCGTAACAGGAGACGACATGACAGCACCGATTCGTGATGAGTATGTATGACTGGCCTTCTCTCATGTGCTCCGTCATACGTGGAGTCGTTGAGGCTGGCGATGGGATAACCAGGAGGCATCATGAGCTGACCCTCTGGAGCGCTGTAGGAAATCAGACCATCTGCAGGGGGGAAAGGACACATTCAAATGTCACTTGTGTGCATGGTTCTTGGCAGATGAACATGAAGGAAGCATTTTCTGATTAATACAAGTGAGGCTCAAACCAAGACTTAGTCTAGACTCAGAGTCTAAGTCCTGCTAGCTTTGGACTTCTCGTAGTCTGTGGACAGAAAAAAATAGAATTTTCCACATCTATACCTGCCAGTAAAAGATGAAGTAATCCCTTTTTATGTGATCATTTAGATTGAACTTCTTGTGGACAGACTGTGTGATTCAAATCTAACTGTAAACTGTAAAGTTTTAGACATAAAATTTCAGTGGTTTAATGTTATTGCACAATAGATTAAAATCCAAATAGGATTTATACTGACATTTCAGAAAGAAGACTAAGGAGTTTGACCGTCTCTCGGGAGGAGTAAACATTTCTGAGAAGTGACAAAAGTGGAAATCTGCTGAATTAAACCCTTTAATGTAAGCAGAGCATCCACACGTTTACAGCGTGACTGTGTATTTCTGTGTCCTACCATCCCATGGACAGCCGTACAGCTCCACCCTCATGCAGACAGTGGTGGACAGCTTAGTGACTGGGATCAGCCTAATGTAGCGGGTAATGATGGGAGGGTGAAGGTCATTGATGACTGAAGTGTAAGCATTTTTGTTGCCCTCCACCACCTGGAAACAAGCACCACACATGAAACAATGAGACCATCAAACATCTGGAGGTTGTCTATACCATGTCTCAACAAAAGAAACACACCCAGAGACAATTGCATAAAACATATGTGTGAATGAACCCTCTGTTCTATAGGTCTGACTCTCTGTGGGTGCGTTAAAATGCTGACAAATGTGTAGAAACAGTCAAAAGCAGATAACAGTCGAGTGAAATTGAGTGAAAATTATTTAGTTAAATCACAGTTTTCCTAAACTGTGGACAGTTACAACAGTTAGTAAAAACCTGCCCCAAACCATGAATAGTTCATAATAATTATCCACATCATGCCAGTGGTGAACTACTTCCATTGCTTTAGCATCGATCGCTTTAACATTGATTTAGTAATGTTTAAAGCCATACTAAAGAGCCTTAGTATGAAATATGAATAAAGTGTTAAAAAGTGAAAATAATGGTTAAGCAGAAAGACTCATTTTAGACTAAAACATTGTGTATATAATAATTAATGTCTTTTTCACTTAAGTCTTATTAATTCTTAGCAGAATACAAAATAACACAAAGACATATCAAATTATCCTTCAGTACTGTCCTTGAATAAATATATTTCTTAACTTTTCACTACTGCCTGTACTCTACTTTTGCTGTTCCCACAATCCATAGATATTTAAACTTCTGAACAAATTTTATTTGTAGTCTTCCATGGAAAGATGATTTTAAGGTGTCTCTGTATTCCCTCTCTAGACAGTAGACATCCAACAATCTACTTTATTCTAGGCTCCACAGAGGAGGGATGCTTTTGTTTTAGTTTATTGGAGATGTGAGAGGGAGACGTCATCTTCAGATGAAAATTGAGACAGATCATTAGATAGGGAAATTCATATCTAACAGTGAACGCAAAATCTACACAACTGGTCAGCGAGACTGTAATGTAAGATGCCTCTTTCTATAAGCTCTACTGGGCTGTAAAAATGTCTCCTCAGAGGATAATTTCCAGGCTTAAAACAGAATAAAATAGAATTTTTAAAAATTCACCGGCTTGAGTGTGAGGGTGGGAGCTGTTCGTTCTAACAGGCTCAGACAAAAACATGACTTGGTGTTTAAATGTTGTCCTAATGGTGTTACTGAAGGACCTCAAAGGCCGGCAGGAAGCTGGTGTGTGTGTGTAAATGTCATTTCCTCTGGTCTAACTGTGAATGACCAGAAGCAGCTCAGAGAGGAAAAAATACCTCATTTACATTTCACTTCTTTCCTCTTTCTACCATTCAGTCCTCTATCATTCCACTTTATCTCCCTGTCACATGTTTCCGTTCCATTTTCTGTTTTCCTGCCTCATACTTCCATTATTTTCCCATCTCCCTAAGCCTGTCTTCACCCACAGCTCTTTGCAGTGAAATATTTGGATCGCTCACCGTGTTTCCCAGCCGGTTCCTCCAGGATTTCCACTGCATGCCATCCCGGCTGTAGTTAAGGCGATAAGCTCGGGCAAACTCATTCCCAGAGTTTCTGGCAAATCGTCCCTGAGTCCCGACCACTGTCAGGAAGGTAAGCCTGCCCAGATCCACCTGAACATCACATCACATCATTAATCTTAATCAGCCACTGAAATTTCTCTACTGCTGTTTAGCACGTTCGTGTAAGGTATCAATGTCCTCTACTAAAGACACATAAACATCTGGCAAAAGTATGGCTGTTTTCTGGAAAAAGAATATCGTCATGTAATAGTGTGGTTTATGTGTATGTCTACCCAAAGGCTGAGTACTAAATTGTTGTCCATAAAATGTATTCCTAAAATGTTGCAGGTGGTCAACCATCAGTTAATTTTAAGTATTTCTGCGACTGTTTTAGATTTTGGTACAACTCTTAATCCTGGTTAAGCCCCAACTATTCCCACAAAAGAAGCTCATAGTTTAAAAATGTTATTTGATGCCCACCACTTGTCTGTCTTGGCAAACAGATGTACTTCTGTCTTTACAAATGTATCAGTCGACGTGTTCTCAGAGAAACAGCCTACTGACAGTCCCACAGATCAGAAAAATGTGCAAATCTCTGTGTTGAAGTCATTTTAAGTATAATGTTATTTGCCAAGTTGAAATCCAAAGTATGGTTAATTTTTACAGGCTTGAAGTTGAAACATGCACATTAATCTTTGTGACTCTTTTCCTCCTGTTTCACTGACTGCAGGCTTGACCCCTTCACCTCCATTCATATCCTAACACAACCTCTTCTTCAAAGGAAAATGTACTTTCTGCAGAGGATGTTTTCCTTTCCAGATATCCTCTAACCTGGATAACTGGGAATCCTCAAAGGCACTGAAACTATGTACCTGTCATCCCATTTGGGTACACTTTCTCAACATGTTTGGGATTTTTTAAAGCACTGAGCAGACACAGACCTGCAGGTACTGACTGTCTGAAGGCTCCAGCTGCCCCTCAGGACACCAGGCGCCATCCCCTTCCTCACGATTCAACCTGGAAACACACACAGCCTTCACAGATCCAGGAAATTTCTCAGCTGTTTCATGTCATATTTCAAGTCCTTTGTTCATTCTCTGACAAAGTATTTTGGGTTTTTTCACCTCACAGGTGGTTTGAAACAGCAAAAAATGCCATAATGATTATATTTCCAATTGTGTTACAATTTAATTTTGTTTGGTGGCATGATTCATAATAAAACCTCTAATAGTACACAGTCCTACAGAGTAAATATAAAACATAAGAAAAAATTAAAAGACAGGCTTACATACATGACTTCAGGCTACACTGACCTGGCATACTGTGGTCCTGTGGTCTCATACCATTGGCTGGTTGCTGTGATGTCACCATCTTTAATACGGCCATCTTCCATACCCAAGGCATAGCGACAATGTGCTGGAAACACACACACAAACACAGAATTAACCCATTCAACTATTACTCTGTGTTTATCCTTTTTTTGTACAATGAAGACGTTGTTTTCTGACCTCCTTCCTTCAAATATCTGCTCGGGTCTTCAGACTTTCTACTTTCTTTATAGGCTTCAGACAGCCCAGTTAATGTCAATGAGATGCTTTGTGTGTGTGTGTGTGTGTGTGTGTGTGTGTGTGTGTGTGTGTGTGTGTGTGTGTGTGTGTGTGTGTGTGTGTGTGTGTGTGTGTGTGTGTGTGTGTGTGTATTTATACCAGGGTCAACCTGTCCAAAGGCTGCTGTGGCTTGAAGGATCAGCAGCACGAAGAGGTGCATGATGTTCCACCTATCACACCAGCACACGCGCTACATCTCTGAGAGAGAGAGAGATTGAGAGAGAGAGATTGAGAGAGAGCGAGAGAAAGAGAGAGAGATTTGATTTTGATTTTTAACATCACGTTTATTCATAAAAGTCAAATTACAAAATAATCACGTTGACACAAAATCCAAAAGAAATTCACGTAAAGACGATTTTCAATAGTACTGTGCGTTTTCTGAACAAAGAAACATCTAACCTTTGAACAGAAAGAGAGAGAGAGAGAGAAAGAAAGAGAGAGATTTTGATTCTTAAAATCACATTTATTCATGAAGTTTGTATAACAAGATAGTTACGTTAACAACATCTAAGAGAGATTCACTCAAACATGAACACAGAATGAGAGAGAGATTTGATTTTTAACATCACGTTTATTCATAAAAATCAAATTACAAAATAACCATGTTGACACAAAATCCAAAAGAGAATCAAGTAAAGATTTTCAATAGTACTCTGCGTTTTCTGAACAAAGAAACGTCTAACTTTTTAACATTTATGAAACTAAAATAAACAGACAAAATTAAGACAAAAAAAATTATCTGTTCTCCACAATCATCTTTTCTACAATCATGTCTTTTACTTTTTTCCTTAATTTTTTCAATCTATAAAACTCTTGGTCTGTAAAAATTGGCTCACCACTTTTTATTTTACTTTTCATATAAAAGCTGACGCTTTCCAGAAACATGGCCAGACTGTTGTCATTTTCGTTCTCAGAGCTACTTGGATCAGGAGGTGTGTCAGGTATTTCTTTAGCAATTTTCTTCGCTTTATTCATTCTTGTGTAAGTGATTTTTCTTTTAAGAGCTATCTTTGATAATTCCTCATCCATCACAATATCATCATTCACCTCGTCCATCTCCAGGAGAGACTTTACTATCCTGGCAGCTCTCTCACTGGCCCCTTCAGCCTTCACCAAATCACTCTGTCCATCCTTGAGCTGTTCTCCGTGTGTCCTTCGTGCTATTCTGTGGCTCCGGGTTAGCGGCTGGCGAGTGTTAAACCATCCTAGTGGCCTCCGTGTTATTCTGAGGTTCCGGGTTGGCGGGCGGCGACTGTTTAACGTTTGCGCTGTCACCAATGACCTCTGTGTTGATGCCCGATGGTTCCTAATGGGGTGTAGTTGGAATCTCACAAAGCTTCGATTGTGAAATCAGGTCTACAGTACTGAAAGACACCAGAAAGATTGCGGCCCCCGGCTGTTTAACCTTTGCGTTGTCACCTTGGTGTTATTCTGCAGTTCCAGGTTGGCAGTCGGCGACCCACCGGGTAAAGGTCGGAAACCCACAACGTCGTGGCCCCGAAGCCTGGGCCGCAGCGCCGGATGCTGCCACAGCTGCATTAGCTGCAAATACCAGCTCTGCGGCATCCGCGCCGGCCCCTCCGCTGACGCCTGCCTCGTGGCGTCAAACATCCAAACGTGGAGAGTTTAGCAGCGTTTTTGACTCCACTGATGTTACTGCAAAAGTTCTTACATTGAAAAGTCCTCCTTTCATAACAGGTACCTTTAAAAACCAATAGAGTGATTTAGAATCCTGTGGTATCTTCTTGGACAAAATCCCCAGATTCCAAAAACACTCTGATAAAAACATGGAAGATCTCCCAGTCTTTCGTTTTTCAGGTCCATTAAGAACAGTGATCGATCGAGTCCCAGACCCCAGCACTGGGCCAAGAGAACGTTCTGAGGGACCCAATGATGGCAGTCCCAAAAAAAAAGCCAACATCACCATTTGGATTTGTTTTAACAACATTGGTGGAGGTTCAACGCTGGACAGTTGGTGCCACAACATTGACGCAACCAAGTTGTTTATAATTAAAACTCGATCTCTAAAAGACAGTTCTGATAAAACCCATTTCCAGTTTTTTAGCCTTTCCCAGTTTTCCCAGTTCTTTTTCATGATAGCCTGGTTTCCCAGATACACTCCAAGGTATTTTAACCCGTTTGTTTTCCATTGGAGTCTATCCGGGAGTTTGATTTCGTCCAGCCCACCGCCCACCATAACAGCCTTGCTCTTTGCGCAGTTGACTTAAGCGGAGGAGATCTCACTAAAAAGTGGTACAGTGCATTCCAAAGAGCTTATATCATGCCAGTCTTTGACTGCAACAATAATATCATCAGCATATGCAGACATTTTGAAACTACAAGAACAGGACAATCAACACGAGAGACTTGTACTCAGCTGGTTTAAAAAAAGTTCTAGTGCCAGGGGGTATAGCATCCCTGAGAGGGAACAGCCCTGTCTCATGCCCCTTTGGCCCTTAAAAGGACTACTCAAGCCACCGTTAATCTTAAGTATACTCTCAGTGTCTCCATACAGGGTCTGAATCTTGGTAATAAAGTTAGAGCTAAAACCGAGTGTGCCACAAGTACGAGTGCTCAACTCTATCAAAAGCCTTTTCCTGGTCTATAGAAATAAGACCAAGTCTTGTGCCCAATGAACCTGAGAGGTCTAAAGCATTACAAATTAAATGTACGTTATCTGTGATTAGCCTGCCCGGTATGCAGTAAGACTGGTCAACATGAACAACCTGCTCCATCACTTTTCTTAGCCTGTTGGCCAAGACCTTGGAGAGGAGTGTATAATCTGCGCAGAGGAGGGACACCAGTTTCTGATATCTTGCAAGTTTCCTTTTTTTGGCAGGAGTGTGAGGACCGCCCTCCTACAGTGCAGGGGCAGCTGACTTGTCGTCATGCTTTCCCTGAGCACGGAGAGCAGGCCCTCACCAATCACCTGCTAGAATTCTTTGTAGAACTCAGTGGGCAGGCCATCTAGGCCTGGGGACTTACCAAGTTTCACCCCCTCCAGGGCTTCAGACAGCTCATGCAGGGAGATGTCAGCATCTAGGTGGTGTTTTTGTTCCACCGACACCTTCAGCAGACCAGATAGAAAGGATGACAATATTTCAGGCATCTCAGAGTATTCAGAGTGAAACAACTCTTCATATTAACCTGCTGTGTATGTACGGATTTCTGCACTGTCCTCCAGCACCGTTCCCTCCGTAGATCGTAGAGAGAATCATCTTTCGCTGCCCGTTTTTTCTTTCCAACCCAAAGAAGAAACGAGTGGGAGCATCCATCATAGTGATGTTGTTAAATTTGCTGTGTACCATGGCGCCCCTTGCGGACGCACTCAGCACATCAGCTAAAGCACGTTTTTGGTCCTTGAGGGCCTTCATCTGCCTTTTGTCTTCGGTGGACTCTGCAATTGTCTGCAGTTCAACCACTTTTTTATCTAGATCTCTGCTAGATCTGACCAAGAGAGAGGGAGAGACCGAGAGAGGAAACGAGAGACAGAGATGTTTAGGATAACTGATTGTAACTTATAGTAATTTGTTTAATATCTCTGTCTATAGCAAACATCCAACGTTGTAGGGATTCTGTGAGGGAGCAGAAAGAGCGTTTTGTCTCACTGTCTTCCATCAAGGCACAAATTAAGTTTATGTAGTAAAAAACTGAGTTGATTGGAAAACCTCATGCCAGACTGAGTTCTCCAGTTCACTGGAAACAAGCTGCTTTCACTCAATTTATCCATTTTTCACAATGTGTAGTGACTTTAATGGTTTACACTGATTGTGTGTTAATGCATCACGAAGCAGAAACACATTTGGATTGGGTGTCTGTATTTATTATTCCTTTGTTAAATCAATTTTAAACAAGATTTAAGAATCCAAGAGTCGTCTCACTTGTTTTTCACTTTCTGAAATGTTAAGGAGGTTTATGCAACCATAGGAATTTCTCTGATGCCTCTAGTTGTAGTCTGACTTCATGACAGATTTTATATAAATGTAGAAAAATATGACACAAAACAAATTTTAATACTATCGTGACAAACATATCACATATAATTTAATCCAACAGGACTCAAATGTCAAGCAAATTTTGTGGTCCTCGTGTTTTTGTCACAGGATCCCTCATGGTTGAAACTAAAATCATAAGCACACACTGTTGCTTGGATTTTATGTGAACCCTGAATTTACTTTGTGCAGCGGACACTTTCTAAAACCCTCATCCATCCTCCTGTGGTTCAACGCACGAAACAAGATGATAAGGCATCCTGTTCAATTCAAGTCTTTTCTCAGAGCCAAACATCTTTGGTAGTAAAGGGTCTGAGTTGAGGCGACCACAAGGAATTTCATATTTAGGCTCTTCTCACCTTAAAGGACAATGGAGCTTTTCACACCTCCTCTGGACAGTTGAGCATCTTGTAGTCTGTTTTATTTGTTATGTAAAGTGGTATTGGGTGTGACACAGTATACAGAGTACATACGTACATACACCAAATGTTGGACCAATACTACTTCTACTTCCACCATAACAGGTCGAACATCTCTAAATCTGTCTCTGCTGGCCTTGAAAACCCCAGGATGCATGAGAAAGGATTAATGTGAGTGACTCTTCACTTAGTTTACAAGAAACCGACTGTGTGAGTGATTTCACAATGTTACTGCTGTTGGGGAAGAGCACTTTCTAAATACTGGACACAAACAACAGCCCACTCACGGAGATTACGCAACCCTCAAGCACAAACAAGCACATATATAGTTATATCTCTCAAAGTATCTCAAAGATCTTACTATTATATCGGTCTTCTGGATACATTCTTCCTGCCCATAGATTATCTGCTGTTGAGTGTCCGTTCTCAAATGATGGCCAAAAAATGGTGACTTAAGAAAACAGCTGGCCAGGAGTTTGATTTGTAGAACAGGCAGAGAGGTAAATGAATAGAGAAGGAAAACAAAAGCAGGCAAATGCAAAGAAGAAGAGACAAATTGGAGCGGGAGAGGGAAGTGAAGGAAAATGAAGAAAGAGGGTAGAGAAAACAATGAAAGGCAGAGGAGGGAGATAAAGCCAAGGAAGGCAAGGGAGAAAGGTGGAGAGGAGAACAATAGATGGAAGGGAAAGCAGAAGGAGAACTTGAAGGGTAGGGCAGTGTTGTCTCTGGTCGAACGTTTAAAACCTGTTTTAACCTCTGGTTTGGTAAGGCCAGAGAGGCATACCTGTAACAAATGCTCTGAAGCAGGTAGCATTAATCCTTTCTACAAAAACTAGAACTTTTTTTTTGACAACCAAGAAAAGATAATGACAAGAGTACAACTAACCAAATGTGTCTTTTTATTTTTGACCACAAATAGGCAATATATTTTAGAATGTTTTGTTTTCTATATTACAGTCAAGACAGTTTTATTTATATGTTCCAAATCATAACTTTAGTTATGTCAAACCCATTTCTAAGAGGAGACGTCTTGAACAAGCATTTGTTGACAATGGTGAGGGATGAGAGAGAGAAGAGAAAGAGAGCGAGAGAGAGAGAGAGAGAGAGAGAGAGAGAGAGAGAGAGAGAGAGAGAGAGAGAGAGAGAGAGAGAGAGAGAGAGAGAGAGGCGATTTTGGGAAATAGATGGGGAGAGAGATGTACCGTTGGGGCTGGGCATCCCAACGGTCCGTCTAGCCTGCTCTGGCTCTATCTCCATGAAGGTAAAGCCAGAGGAACTTCAGGAGGAGGAACAGTGGTCCTGTGGACATGTCAGTCCTTCAGGTAACCATTTCCCTTCAGGATAGCTCGCACTCCAGAGCCTTAATTTGATCTGGTAAAGTGAATGAGGCCAAAACAATCCCAACCTGTTCTCAACCTTTAAATGGGTACATAAATCATGGATCCATATCTACGTACATCAAAACATGTTTTATGTTTGGATGTAATCTAAAACTGACATCATCAGAACATATGCTTTTTGTAAAGCTGCATTCATTCACCTCTTTTTCATCAGATTATAACCAGATACATGTGATGTGAAATAAGTGAAATAAAAGAAAATGACAACAGTATTAGTTTTGGCTGGACCGGACTTTGTGAAATGTTAATAATAACCTGATGTCTTAGAAGAAATGTCAACATTTTAATTTAGTAAATCCAGACTAAATCCATTAGTCTTTAATGTAAATGAGACAAAAATGTTTCATCAACTACAGCTTGACTGAGCTGAAATAGGATAATGTTGATTATATATCATAAAAACTAAGAAGGAAATCTTATGCAAGACTAAATAGAAATAATATAAAACTGCTAAAAAACACGTAAGCAAGTGTTACATTACTGTTTCAACACAGAGGTAGAGATAACAAAAGATAAGAATATGTTTGCCTGGTTTAGTTATGAAAGTTCTCTGATCAATACCCTTTTTTAAAATTGATAGCTCAGAAGAAGTTTGGTTTCACTCTAATTACTCCAGACAGCTGGGCTGCAGAGGATAGGAAACACCGAATAAATGTGTACTGTAACTGAATAATTCGAACAACAGCTACTTTTTGTCCTCCTGACTTGATTGTCCAGAATCTACCTCATTCAAAGCCCTGAATATGAGCCTGATCAAATCTGTCTATTTGATATGATTAAGTAAAGGCATACAAAGAGCATAACAAATGCCTGCAGTGAACAAATTAGATGGACAACAACAAGGTCTCTTTCATTCTAGACATCAGTTTGTTGGTCTGTATAACTTTTAGAAGAAAAAAACTACTGTAGATTGTCATGAAGTTGGGATGTCCAACAGGGAAGAACTCATTAAATTTTGTAGTTAATTCAGGATAGTGGAACCGGAGGAAGAGGTACCAAGTGAATTTTTATTTTTTTCGATAGTTTTGAACATGACAAGATAAAGTTTTAGGGATCGCCAGGGATCACCACAGCGAATTCGTTGCCTCCATCTAACCCTGTCTTCTGCATCCTCTTCTCCCACACCAACTACCTTCATCTCCTCTTTCACTATATCCATAAACCTCCCCTTTGGTCTTCCTCTAGACCTCCTGCCTGGCAGTTCAAAACTCAGCATCCTTCTACCAATATATTCGTTATCTCTCCTCTGGACATGTCCAAAACATTTCAGTCTGGCTTCTCTGACTTTATCTCCAAAACCTCTAACGTGCTGTCTCACTGATGTACTCATTCCTGATCCTATCCATCCTGGTCACTACAAAGAAAACCTCAGCATCTTCATCTCTGCTACCTCTAGCTCTGTCTCCTGTCTTTTCCTCAGTGACACTGTCTCTAGACCAAACAACATCGGTAGTCTCACCTCAGTTTATTACACTTTTCCTTTCATTTTAGCTGAAACTCTTCGATCACACATCACACCCGACACTTTTCTCCACCCGTTCCATCCTGCCTGTACACGCTTCTTCACCTCTTTTTCACACTCTCCATTGCTCTGAGCTGTTGGCCCTAAGTACTTAAAATCCTCCACCTTCTTGATCTCTTCTCCATGTACCCTCACTCTTCCACTTGGGTCCCTCTCATTCACACACATGTACTCTGTCTTACTTCGGCTAACCTTCATTCCTTTCCTTTCTAGGAAAAGCCTCCACCTCTCTAGTTTCTCCACCACCTGTTCCCTGCTCTCACTACAGATCACAATGTCATCTGCAAACATCATAGTCCATGGAGATTCCTGTCTAACCTCATCTGTCAGCCTGTCCATCACCATAGCAAACAAGAGGGGGCTCAGAGCTGATCTCTGATGCAATCCCACCTCCACCTTGAACTCCTCTGTCACACCTACAGCACACCTCACCACTATCTTACAGTCCGCATACATGTCTTACACCACTCTAACATACTTCTCTGCCATTCCAGAATTCCTCATACATTACCACAGTTCCTCTCTGTGCACCCTGTCATAAGCTTTCTCCAGATCTACAAGAACACAATGCAGCTCCATCTGGCCTTCTCTGTACTTCTCTGTCAAAATCCTCAAAGCAAATGCTGCATATGTAGTACTCTTTTTTGGCATGAAACCATACTGCTCACAAATGCTCACTTCTGCCCTTAGTCGAGCTTCAACTACTCTTTCCCATAACTTCATTGTATGGCTCATCAGCTTTATTCCTCTGCAGTTGCCACAACTCTGCACATCTTCCTTGTTCTTAAAAATAGGCATGAGCACACTTATCCTCCATTCCTCAGGCATCTTCTCACTATCTAAGATCCTGTTGAACTACCCAGTCAGAAACTCTTCTGCCACCTCTCCTAGACACTTCCATACCTCCACAGGACCGAGTGCCTTTCCACTATTCATCCTCTTCAATGCCCTCCTCACTTCATCCTGATTAATCTTTGCTACTTCCTGGGCCACAACAGCCACTTCTTCTAGTCTTTGTTCTCTCTCATTTTCCTCATTCATCAACTTTTCAAAGTACTCTTTCCATCTTCCCATCACACAACTGGAACCTGTCAGTACACGTCCATCCATATCCTTAATCACCCTAACCTGCTGCACGTCCTTCCCATCTCTGTCTCTCTGTCTTGCCAATCTGTATAGATCAGTTTCTCCCTCCTTACTGTCCAATCTAGCATACAAGTCATCATAAGCCCATTGTTTGGCCTTTGCTACCTCTACTTTCACCTTACGCTGCATCTCCCTGTACTCCCGTCTACTCTCCTCAGTCCTCTCAGTGTCCCTTTTTCTTAGCTAACCTCTTTCTCTGTATACACTCCTGTACCTCCTCATTCCACCACCAAATCTCCTTATCTAGTTTCCTTCCAGATGGCACACCAAGTACTCCCCTACCTGTCTCTCTGATCACATTAGCTTTAGTTATCCAGTCATCTGGAAGCACCTCCTGACCACCCAGAGCCTGTCTTAACTAAAAGTCATGCAACACTCTTCCTTTGTCAGCTTCCGCCATTTCGTCCTCTACTCTGCCTTTGCCCTCTTCATCTTCCTCACCACCAGAGTCATCCTACACACCACCATTCTATGATGTTTGGTTTCACTCTTGCTTACCACTACTTTGCAGTCACTGATCTCCTTCAGATTACACCGTCTACTCAAGATGTAGTCTACCAGTGTGCTCTTACCTCCACTCTTATAGGTCGCCCTGTTCCTGCTTCTTCTGAAAGAAAATATTCACTATAGCTGTTTCCATCCTTTTTGCAATGTCAACCACCGTCTTTCTGCATTCCTTTCCTGGATACCAAACCTGCCCATCACCTCTTCATCACCTCTGTTTCCTGCACCAACATGTCCATTGAAGTCTGCACCAACGACAACTCTCTCACTTTTAGGTATGCTCTGCATCACTTCATCAAAGTCCAATCAGAATTTCTCCTTCTCCTCCAGCTCACATCCTACCTTTGGGGCATACCCACTAACAACATTGAACATCACACCTTCTATTTCTAGCTTCAGACTCATCACTCTATCTGACACTCTTTTTAACTGCAGGACATTCCTAACAAACTCCTCCTTCAAGGTAACTCCTACTCCTAGGGGCGGGGCGTCCCCCCTACAAGCTGCTCAATTTGGGGCGCGTTCCAGAAGCCGCTGCCCGTCACTCCCAATGTGTGTAGTTTGATGTGTATGTATTAACCGCATGCTTACAGGCCCCCTTGTGTGCTGTGTTCAGCACACAAGGGGGCCTGACTTGTTTGAAAAAACTAACCTGAGTGACTATGTAATTTCCCCTTGCGGAATCAATAAAGTATACTTCTTCTTCTACTCCATTTCTCTTCCTATCTACACCATGATCAAACAACTTGAACCAGTTCCAACATTCATCGTCCCTACTCTCAGTCATATACTCTTGGCATTCCTCTTCTCTCTCTTCCTATGAACACATTTTCCTTCTTCGACCAATAGTAGTCCAATTTCCACCGGCACCCCGTAGGTGAACAGCACCAATGGCGGTCTTTGTTAACTCGGGCCTCAACTGATCTGGTATGGCAGTCATAGATTTGATTTGCATGTTTCATTTGGCAAAAGTTTTACATCAGATGCCCTTCCTGACACAACCCTCTGTATTTATCCGGTCTTGGGACCGACACAATAAGACACTGGCTTGTGCCCTCTTGCGGCTACATTGGGAAAGTATCAAAATTGAACCCATTGAATTTTGAAGTAGCACAGAAAAATTATAACAAAATGATCAGATCTGCCACTTTGATGTTGCACGTTTTGTTAGAAATTAGATCAAGATTTATTGTAACTTAAGGGACACTGGAGGAGCTCTACTGAACTGTTGTCCCAGCATTACTGTAAATTTCAATCAGACCAATCTATGGATGATTAGATGTTTTGAGTGTTTTCTACACTGTGAAAGGGATCGGATTCAAAGGCACCACAGATCACGGTATCCATCCATCAGGCTGCAAACATATTAATCAGGTTGGTGATGATGAAGAAGCGGCATCTGTGCAATCTGGTTCAAACTAATTTATTTACATACAAAGTGATCGATACAGCTGGGAGCAGATGAAACAACTGGTACTCATACAGTCAATTCTTAAAACCATTTCCTCTGACGTAGAAATCAGCCTTTACGAAGTGAATTCATTTCACTTCAACTGAGATGCATGAGAACTAAGAGGTTCACTTTTTATTATTTGGCAAAGAGTGGGGAGGAGAAAGAGAGAAGAGGGTTTTATGTAATATTTTGGCTGCGGCTCAGATTCCTGCTTTGTTGCTCATCTCTACAGCAAAATCACATGACTGGGAAACTAAAGAGAAAAAAAACATGGAGAGAGAGACACACTAAGTAAAAGTGATCAAGAGAAGAAGAAGACTGGGTACAAGAAGAGTGAGACAGGATGATAGGAGGGGAGGGAAGACGTTTGTTTTTTTGTTTTGTTTTTTATCCAGCGTGACATTTTATCCGTGCCACTTTAAGACCCGAGGATCAAAATGGAACAAAAACAAAACCAGCTTCATTCTAAACACTTTCTTTTTGAAATATTTTGGTGTTTATGAGCCCTGAAAACAGTTTTTACTCTATTTAAAGCCAAAACTGTGTCTTTTTATATGTATCAAATCAAACCTAGTTTTTTAACAACAAACACAATTTTTTTGATACTTACACGACTTCAGTACTTTTCAAAACTTTTTCAAAATAATTGCTTTCTGATGTACTTCCTTTTTGGTTACTGTGTGATTCACAAACTATTAGATTCATGTTGTGGACAGATAACAGATACGACACGACCAGCTTCTGTTGTAAGATACCTTCTACTTGTGTTCATCACAGTCTGCATGATCTCTATCCCACGTAACAGTTTATAATGACAACCAAGTTACAGTTTAACAGTCAAGAGTTTTACTGATGCAGAGTAAACAACTTTTTATTTAGTAACTGATTGTAAGTTAAGGACTTAAAAAATACTTTTGGCTTGTTTGGAAGTGCATATACAGCTGACTTGTTTGCATTCAGGTGATTTATTAAATAAACTTTTAATAGGGTCATAAACATGCACTTAAAGGCTAAATATGCAATAGGATGCCGAAACAAGGAGAATAAAGTCATGGAGCTGAGAGAAACGTGGCAATAAAGGAGCAGCACGGTGATTGAACTGAATTGAACTGAAGTTTTAGGTTTCCTGATAAAAACATTTTTCTTATTTCTATACTTACTTACTGTTGCTTTTTTCACTTTGGGTGAGTAACAAAGATGGTATTATCTGTAAAATATGTTGCTTCCTTTTTCTTTTTGTTGGAAAAACAATAAAAGTTCAGTTACAACTAAAAACAAAAACACTCTGGAAACACTTTAAAAACCACGTTATTACTCATACTACAACCCCATGCACACAGCTCTTCAACATGTAGGCCTGTTGTGCCCACTCATAGCTGTGATTGAACAGAACGCTGCGGCCGCGGTCTGCGTCCATGCAGGAAGTGTTTCTTTTAACATTTTAAGGTGACCAGAAGAGTCTTTCTGGACTATTTTTGTACCTCTTTCTGATTGTTTACTGGGCTGTGAACGCTGCCCTAACACCAGGGACCTACTCAGCATTTGTGTGCCTGAACACCTCCTGTCTAACACTAATGAACAACAAAGCTGAAGCAGCTGCTGTCCGGCTACTAAATCTGCAACTATAAAAATTCAATCAGCAAAAAAATGATAGACTAAAAAATGTTGACAAACACACAAAGAAGTCGTTGCAGCCACATTAATCATATGAACACCAATATTTTACTTAATTTTACTTACTTTTATAATTTTCTGTCTTTAATTTTACTCCATCTTTGACCTCTCTCATTGTTTTCCTCTTCTTTATCTCCTTCTCCCTTCCTCCCACCTTATCTCCTCCCTCTGTCCTCCTTTTTCTCTTATTCTGTCCCTCCTCTCTACTCCTCCCTCCATCAGAACAAACTGGAGCCAAAAGCCTCAACATTCCTAACATTCAACGCAACCCAGGCACTCTCTCTCCCTGTCTGTACCTATGTCTCTCGCTCACAGAAACACACAGGAATCCACATGCCTTTCTTCAGGTCTCTCTCTCTCTTACAATTACACACAGGAATCTGCATCTCTCTCTCTCTCTCTCTCTCTCTCTCTCTCTCTCTCTCTCTCTTTCTCTCGGTCTCTCTCTCTCTCTCTCTCTCTCTCTCTCTCTCTCACACACACACACACACACACACACACACACACACACACACACACACACACACACACACACACACACACACCTCTCTTTTTTCTCTGGTTTGAGGGGTGATAAAGACAGAGTTCACTGAGAGCAAAACAGAACAGCAGAACACAGTATAAACATACAGAATGTTGAAATGTTTGACCTTGTGGTGGATTCATCTTTAACATTAAATGTAGTCTTGTTTCAATAAAAATAAATGGTACATTTGTTTCCAAAGATTAAGATACAAAGGATAGAAATGGAGTGACACCCAGCAATGTAATCCATCCCAACCTCAACTACTCCAATTGACCCTGGTCTAGTCCCACCCAGCCCAAATCAAACTAATATGGTATATTCCAATCCAACCAAATTGGATCCAATCCACTCCAACCCAAACCAACACAAGCTGGTCAAATCCAATCCATTTGATTCAATCCAATTCAATCCAATACTAAACCAAAAATGCTGAGCTACTGGTAAAAAATTAAACACAAACGGTATTACAATGAACATATGTGAAAACTTCCTGTTATCAAAGTTCCTTTAACCAATTTAACACTCAAATTGCTCTGCTGGTGGTGGTCAGAACACAAAAAACAATAAATTCAGATTGAACAACGTTTCAGCATTTAGAGACTTAAACGTACACAACTATTTTTCACTTGTTAAACACTTTTTTTTTTTCCCTAGAGATACCTGACAGGCCAAACGGAAGTTAATGTATAGTCAAACCTAACCTGCAGACCTCTATTTGGGGCACTCTTTAGCAACCAGATATAGGTTTGAATCCATCTTTCTCTCTCCCAATAAAGCATCAATTATATCTTCTTGTTATCATTTGGAGACAAATGTGATTTTAATCATTGCGTGACTCCATGTCCAAAATGGTTGAGCAAATATGAGGAAAGTCCTGCAACAAATAAAGATCTCCAATTCATTTTGATGAAAACTACTTTTTCCCCCCAGCTGCAGACTGTCAGTAACACATGCTTTAAATGAGTAAAATTCAGAGAATCATTTTAATCACCAATTTTTAAACAGAAAAGTTTGCACATTAATGAACTTTCTCTTGCTTGTGTGTTTCTTGACATTAGCCTGGCATCTGCAAATATACGCTGGCTAGTAAAAATGACCACCTGGCAATCACATTTACAGACTGAGGAGAGGATAACGCAATTCAGATGACTCTCATGACTAGCGGATAACAAATCAACTGACACAAGAAGAGTTACTTTTCAATTGATTCAAATCCAAAATATGATGTTAAAATTCCCAATAAGATAGCCAGGGTGAGCTACATTCACATACAGCCACATAGAGGCTACTTTTAAAGTCCTGTTTGTGCAATGCTGGGTTTGTGCAATGCTGGGTTTTACCAGTTAGTACTCATGTCTTTTGTGTGTGTGTGTGTGTGTGTGTGTGTGTGTGTGTGTGTGTGTGTGTGTGTGTGTGTGTGTGTGTGTGTGTGTGTGTGTGTGTTTGTGTGTGTGTGTGTGTGTGTGTGTGTGTGTGTGTGTGTGTGTGTGTGTGTGTGTGTGTGTGTGTGTGTGTGTGCATGCATGTGTGCGTGTGCATACGGTTCACATCATCCATACATTTGCTTGTAAATTCTGGGAAGCATGGGATCACTCCACTCAGGCACACACAAGTAGTACATTTATTTAACACAGACTTTCATAACTCAGCAAAGTATAATATGCATTTATGCCAGTAAGTAACTCGTTCAGTTTTAAAATATCTGAACTAATTAAAGTACATATAGGTATACAGTATATAATATTACACTGTTGTGTTGGACACAAACAACACACAATATTTGTGTTTTAATGCAGTTCAGTCTGCCTTTCCGCTGCTTTTCCAGTTTGTGTGATTATGCAACACAATATACAAAGAAAAGCACACTCTTGGACACAAAGGAAGACAGTTAAGACCTCCAGATGGTTATCAACAGGAAACTGTAAAAGGAATAATACACCCATTTTTATCTCACACCAGTAAAGTAGGGTTATAAACCAGTTGCCTGCAGGCCACATTCAGCACAGAAACAACCTCTGAGAGGCCCAGTACAGACAACAAAAACAAGTAAACCACATAAGTCGCATAGCGTTCAATACGCATATGTACAGTACTTTTCTGATGCACATTTACAGTGGGAAAGCAGTGAGGAACAAAATGTGATCACAGTACTTTACAATGTCATTACTTACGGGAATGTACCGCAAACAGTACTGCAAACAGCAAAGTATCATGGTTAGTGTGGAAACTAAAATTTGAAAATCAAGAGACACGCTCTAACCTGCTCACTCTTTTGACACCGACGTCCAGAGCTGTGCTGATAAAGTAACCTCCACTTAGCAACATGAGTCACTAATCTCCTTCTGCTACAGTAAAAAACAGTAATTTATTTCATTTTTTGTTTTTTTTATTTTGAATAGAATCATTTTGGTATAAATTACTCAAATTTATGTGTAATATATGTTACACATGAATCAGTTCAGGAAAACATTACTATTTCTTTGTTTAATTCATTTAAACTTTGTTTTAATCAAAGCCTAAAAATACGTTTTAAATAGTCTGCAGAAATTTTCTGCTATAAAATTCCTGCTTTAAAACCTAGTTTATTTTAATATGTAATTTAAGGCTCTGCAGTACAACATAGAACATTCCAGCCACTGTCATGATGAATCTACCAGGTAATTTGTACCAATTGTGACTAATTTAACATGCCAAATTATTCAATTTTTAATGACTTTTTTTTTTTTTTTTTGCTGCTAGTAATGGCTGTGTTTTCAGGAGGATGTTTCCATTTTCACTCCAGCACCATGACATGACACATCAGCAAAATGCAAAGTAATCTTAGAGCAGGTGACGCTTAGGAGCTTTGAACCGCAGCAGCAGATGTTTTCAAGAGAGCTGCTGGCATCTGAAGAATGTGAGGAGCACTTGATTTTATACATAGAGCTTCAAACCGACGCATTGCCAAGGTGAACCCTATCAAACTCCCTCAGCAGCAAAAATGTGGAAATATTTGACCTATTTTTTGATATACAGAGGAAGTTGTAACACTGAAGTATTTAAACCTTTTACCATGTACTTCTTATTCATTTTTTTAATATATTTTTCTTCAAGAAGTTGTGGTAATACCAGAAGTGGACTGTAACGTCACATGAAACAAATTACAACTGCTGAAAATCTCTGAACTTTTTGTCCTGTTTTCTTTGGGTTTTTGGAATGAGACTTTTAATTTCCAGAAACTACTCTGACATCAACCATCTCATTCGATACCGTGTGGCTCAACTCTGAAAATGATCTGAAAATGATCCCTGAACACATAACTGCATCTGCACACACACACACAAACACACACACACACACACACACACACACACACACACACACACACACACACACACACACACACACACACACACACACACACACACACACACACACACACACACACACAGGTATGCAGGGCATCATAACTCTGTCAGCAGTAGGTGGAAGGAACAGAGGAGCTCATCTGTTTCTGGATCCTCTATAAGGGTCCACATATCCCTGAGCAGACTTAAATCAAAGAAAGCAAAACTCTGAAGTACCATTAATTTATGACGCTGAATTGCACAGAAAGCTCCAGATTGATGGGTAAAATGCCTGCCATTTACACGGGGCCCACATTTCTACCGCTCTGCGAACCATTTTTAAAATGACAACCCAGAAGGATGACAAGACCAGACCTTACTGTTCAGACTGGATTCATTTGTGTAGAATCAGACCACTCTTCCAGCTGTAACTTTTAGAACAGTTATCTTAGGGTTAATTTCATTTTGTTACTACAAACAAGTTTGCACGTCTTGTATCAAAAGGTGGACATGTGTATGGCACCCATGCGCTGTGGCGAAACTGTGCCTTATACAAAATGACCTACAGACACCAGGTCGGGTCGAGGTGATTTAGTAGTAAAGTAACAAATGAAAATGTTATTATAGACAGACTCCAAACCAGTGGGTTTAAAACAACAGCAGTGTTGTGTGTGTATTCAGCTAGCCTGAAGAAAGCAACAGCAGTGATTCTTTGACTGAACACATCCAAATGATGTAAGACAATCATTTTAAGTTTACTCTTTTCATATAAAACCATGTCGGTTTTTTGTTTTTTTTTCAGATTCTCTTGCATTTTGGCTTGAAGCAGCAAGTCAAGGACATCATCTTGATTGACTGATTGATTGATGATGTGATGAAAGCTGGAGTTTGGAGATACCAGAAAAAGAAGATGGATTAACAATAGTTGTTGACTTCTGGCTTTGTGCTGGTTACTCTGAGTAAAAATGACCTCAACAACATGCACAACAGGTATGTAGGTAGACAGGTTGAGAGGCAGACAGGTAGGTAGGTAGACAGACATGTAGGCAGACACGCAGGCAGACAGGTAGGTAGACCAGGCAGTGATTTCATTCAGAATGAAATGTGACAGTGAACACTTCTCACATTTTTTTGTCAGAACTTCATTGAATTACATTCAAAAAATACATCAGAAAATGCTTTTAAAATATATAGCTATGCCAGCAGTTATCTTCATTTCATAAATGATTCAGTTCTGTCTGATAAAATTTGAATCTAACTCCTCTCACTGTATCGCCTCCCCTCAGCAGCAGACCTGCTCAATGTTATTCCATCAAACAGATCCTCCAGGTGTTTTCTTAATGGTTTAATGAGCCTTTGGCTGTGGCTCGGCACATGGATACTCCATACTGACGTATGGAGTTCAACTGCTGAAAGTTCAGAGACTTTCAGCAGTTGTGCTCATTTACCATCATCTCTAATCTCTGCTTCCAGTCTTTGCTTCCAGTCTTTTAATTTCCAGAAACTACTCTGACATCAACCATCTCATTCGATACTATTATCTGCACACACTTCTCCAGAAGCCATTTTGAATGTTTCCTGTGTTTGTGTTTGACAATATGGCTCAAGTGGTGTTTATATATCTATAGAGAAAAAAGGCCTCATGAGATCATCACACGTCTGATCGGTTTGATAAGAAGGATTCATTGTATATCAATGACTTCCAGACCTGAGGATAAATGTTTATCTAAACGCTGGGCGGACTTCACTGTAGGTGGTTCTCTTTTCCTGTTTTAATCAACTGCTGACGTGCAAGATGCAGTCTTTGAAATTACTCAATCTCTCTCTCTCTCTCTCTCTTTCTCACACACACACACACACACACACACACACACACACACACATACACACACTAATCACTTTATTGCTGAGATGAAGACATTTTAGAGGAGATCTGGATCTCATGCCACATACAGTATATCACTATGGGACACAATATCTTTAATTGGAACACCAGGTAGCTCATTAGTCCCGAGGTTCCTCAAGGCAGCCTGGTCCCAACATTAACGTTTGTTAAGAACCTGCTTTGTTTCATTAAACAGAGGCTGGCTTGCTTTTAAAAACTGTCTTATTCTCTATCAGTAAAATTAATTAGGCTGGTTAGCTTTATAAAATTATGAACAGATAATACAGAGCAGAGAGTTTAAATATAGCTCTCAGCACAGTGAATAGTTTTAATTGGTTACTGCCTCAATGCCACATATCTGACCTCTGCCTTCATAGGCAGCTCCTTTAATTAGACTTTTAATTGCATATGTTTCTGATCTTTGTGAAGGCTCTTTTAAGAGGGTAATACAGAGGGAAAATAGTCACCGTGCATCAAATTACAAGTAATTTTGCACAAGAATGAACTTTTGTCAATGTTTTTTTTTCATCTTTCTTAAACAGGCACAAGGAGAAAACCTGTTGTTCATCATAGAAGAGTTGGTTTTCAAAAACTTGAGTGTGACATGTCCTCTGTGAGAAAAAGAACAATGTCAGCGTCATGTGCGCTTGTGAAAAAATATAAACCCAAGAGCACCAGGAGGACAGTTTTGCACTTTATACAAAGCTGTACAACAAGCGTACACTGTAGTAGTCGCACAAATAAGCAGTAAAAAATTAAATAAGAGTTTGATTTCAGCTGTTTGAATGATTCCAGTGTCGTTGAGTGGAAGCAGGGTAAAGCAATATATCTTTCACGGCTTTGTTTTAGTCAGGGTTTTGTGAGTGAACAGAGAACTGAGCTCTCACAGTCTGAGACAAACCCAGTGCAAATTACTGCTATTGTGAAACTCTTCATAGCTCCAGGCTGCTGCAATTGCAATTTGTTCATCACCCGTCAGCTTTAAGTGACTCACAACACAAAACGAAGCTGTGAAATACACCTGCAGGTGGGAGATAAGATCACCCATCTCTAGATCACCCATCGCTAATTTAGTACAAGACTTAGAAATCATTCTTTTCTGATTATTCTCCCAACTTGCATGAAGCAAGTCCTCAGAAGGACCAATGCAAGGAAAGCCCCAAGGTCCTGACATATTCAACATCTCCCTGAGCCAGACTGTTGTCCCCACCTGCCTCAAAGCCACCACCATCATCCCAGTCCCGAAGAAGTCGCCCCCATCCTGCTTCAAGGATGGACTGAGGACCTGTCCTGGGGCCGCAACACCATATCACTGGCCAAAAAACCCCAAAGCGCCTCTACTTCTTACGCAAACTGAGAAGAGCAAGAGCCCCACTCCCATCATGCTCAACTTCTACAGCGGCACCATCGAGAGCATCCTGACCAGCTGCATCATCATGTGGTACGGCACCTGCACCGTTTCCTGCCACAAGACCCTGCAGCGCATTGTGAGAGCAGCTGAAAAGATCACTGGTGTCTCTCTCCCTTCCCTCACAGACATTTATAACACCCACCTCACCCACAAAGCCATCAGCATTGCAGATGATCCCACCCACCCCTCTCACAGCCTTTCAGCCTGCTGCCATCAGGGAGGAGTCTGTGGGCCAAAACCAGCAGGCTCAAGGACAGTTTCTTTCCAGGCTCAAGGACAGTTTCTTTCACCAGGCGGTCAGGAGGCTCAACTCCCTCCCTACTCTGCCCTGACAACCTCTCTCTCTCTCTCTCTCCCCTGTCAACTCAGGGACTGCGTACACGTCACTTACCCTATCGGATTAGACAGTGTATCGAGATGTTTACCGTCCCTTTGTGTTTCGTCTCATACGTTGTGCTGTACTGTCTGCTGTACTGCCTGTGTTGCACTGCCTGTTGTACTGCCTGTTGTACTGCCTGACTTATACTGCCTGTGTTGAACTGCCTGTTGTACTGCCTGTTTTGTACTGCCTGTTAATCGTGGGTCTGAAAGGACTGCAATTTCATCTCTGCTCTATGTCGTTCATATATGGTACATTTGACAATAAAGCTGACTTTGACTTTGGCTTTGATTAATCACTTTATGTACTCTACATTAGAAATGGGCTCCGGACGGGATCTCAGTGTGGAAAAGAAGCAATACAATGCTTCAAAACTGAGGTTGAGGAATGACTTCAATGAAAAGAAATGTCAGTTGACAAAAGTATTAACATGGGAAACAGCATTGTTTTCATTACTCAGTTAATATTTTTGAATTGTATAACAAACTTTGATGTTTAGTGTCACGGATGACAAAACATTTTTCATTACAATAAAGGAGAAATGTTCGCTAAATATTAAAACTCTGCTGTCTTCTTGGACATGTCTCTTGCCATCACTCTAGTTCTATCTAACTGCTGTTTTTTTGCATCCTTCACCTCTTTATCCCTACTCAGGCTTCATCAGGTTCATCAGCCGCCAACACCAGTGTTTGGGAAAAAGACTATCTGGCAGACTTACCATCAAACATCATCTAATGTAATAAACAATCACATTTACCTCAACAACCAGTCTCTCCTGCCTCACATGAAAAATGTGTGTTGAAAGCTCGGGAAAATCCTATGTGTGACAAATGAAAACAATTAATTTCTGACAGTATGCAAAAATAGCTTCATGAGCACAGGTCGTCCTGTTGAAATGAGCTGACTGAACTCTGAGCATGAAAATAACGCAAACGCGATCACATTACACCTCACAAGAGGTCAAGGGGTCAGAAACACACTCACAAGGATAACTTGGGAGGGAGTGGACTAACTCACCAACCACAAATTAACTCTGGCTGGTAGGTGCTTATCACACCATACAGTTTATATGTTCACATCACATATAAACAGTCGTGGAAAAAGGATTTTTGGAAGTAGTTAGCTCTTTTCTGCAGAAAAACGCTTCCTGACATCCCAGTTCAAACTGCACGCCATCCATCCTTTTGCTTCCACTGTGCCTATAATTTCAGGGTATGCTTTCACAACCATATATCAAAATTAAAGGTGGAACATTCATCACTATAATCTTCAAGGTGAAGAGTCAGTTCAACTCTCTTACTGCACACTGGTTTCTCCATCTGACTGATCTGATTAAATGTGAAAATGTGAATTGAAAGTAATGATATAGAAAGAAGAAAAAATTTATTTATCATAATGAAGTCGAGATTTTAATCATTTTGATTTGACTTGATCCAATATAAATCACAATGCACAAATATAAATTTTAAAAAATTCAACATTAATTAAAAGTGAAGCATTTGCTGTTTTGATCTCCAGTATGTATCACTGATCTACTGACTGAGCAGATGTTCACTCTCTCTCTGACTTTGCTTTGCTTTCTTTTTGTGACAGAGATGTGTGTTTGCTCTATTGGTGTTTTACTGTTAGGCTGATGGTTATTATTTTCTCTGTGTTTATCTGTAATGAATAGCATAGAGTGTTAGTTTGGGTCTCTCTTTGGCAGCTCCTTATCATTAAGCATCCCTGTAAGTCTCTGTGTTGTAAAAGGTTATCTTTGTTTGTGGTGTGTTCACACCTTATTATCTGTTAAGCAACTTCAACCCGGCTGACTCCAACATGTCAGAACAGAGACTTTATAATTTATGGTATTATTAACTAAACTATTAATTTAAACTATCTTTATTCATGAATGTTTCCCAAGTCTGAATAACAAGATTTTCATTATGAGGTCTATCAATTTTTTCATCATTTTAATTTTAGTCACAATTTCCCACAGGACACAATGACCTCACATAATGTCCTGTTAGTCCATAATACTTATTTAAACTTATACAAGACAGGAAAGTCAAGCAAATTATCCCATTTGAGTACCTGGAGCAGTCCACTGTTTAGTCTGCGTGTGTTCTACAGTTATTTAGAATGACAGATAGTAATAATGCATGTTTTCATATTTTATTCTATTTTTTTATATACTGCATACATACAGTATATAACACACAGCTCTACATTATTACTGAGCCAAATGATGCTGCAGCTACAAAACTTAGATATGTTGTTTAATAATATTGACATTTTAATTTCCTGGATTCAATCATTAAAAATAGCTTAAGATTGATTATTCATTTATAACAGATGCTACAAATGTGAGTCAAGCCTTGATTTGTAACACACTATTGATTTTCTCTAAAACCCATTCAAGACTGAGAACGCCACAGTTAAACTCTAAACCCAAACCAAGAAGAAAGAGCACTTTAGTCCAGGTTCCTTACATACAACTGACTTCAAGGTCATCATTCTTTTATACAGAGCACTGGATTGCCAACTACATGCTTCACTATTTGTCGTCAACATTATTAAACTCGTCTACTGTTGGTTTATTGTTTGACTATTTCCCAGAAACAATTTAAAGAAATGCAGCTTTGTTGAATAAAGGACTAAAATTAAGGAAAAGCCAGTTGATATCATAGAAACTCCTTTAATATCTTTAAGAGAAAGTTTAAGACACAACTATTTTATATTCCAAACACAAGTTTGACAATCAGAGGCTCACTACCTCGTATTTCTGCACTATTTTTCATTATACGTCATCAATACATAAATACAACTGTTTAATATTACGAATATTTGTATTATTGGGGGCAGCAGTGGCTCAGCGGTAGAGCCGACGTCTTACAACCAGACATTGCCCCAGACATCCCATCACCGGTGGCTCGATTCCCACTCCCACCAAAACATCCTCAGAGTGTGAGTTGACTGTGGGAGGTGTCAGCTCACCTCCCAGTCACTGCCGAGGCGCCCTTGAGCAAGGCGCCGTCCCCCCCCCTGCAAGCTGCTCATTTGGGGTGCACCTCGAAGTCGCGACCCATCACTCTGCCTCCCCTGTACTACCTGAACTAATTGCATGCCTGCAAGCCCCTAGTGTGCTGTGTTTCAGGGGCCTGTACACAATATTGTGTGATATGACTAACACATACAGTATACGGTATATGCATGTACTGCACTGTGAGTGAGAAGAGAATTTCCGCTCTGGTGATCAATAAAGTGAATTTAATCTTAATTTAATCTTATTATTATTACTATTAGTGCCCATCAACAAGGTTATGTTTTCACCCACATTTGTTTGTGTGGCAGCAGGAAAAAGTAAAGCGTGGATTTCCATGAAACTTGTATGAAGGATGGACGTTGGGCCAGAGTGGACCTGAGTAGATCCACTGGAATTTCCCTTTTCACTTTCTTTAACATTGCAAAACAGGGTGTTTTCTGCCATATCCTTTAACTTCCCAGGACATCATGTATAGATTTTGACATGGAAACAGGCTTACTTGGAGGTTGAAGGATTCACCTCCACATTTAAAAAAAAGTTTGTTGAATTGTAGTTACAGGATTTGGGTTTCATTCTGGATAAGGCGAGACTGAACATTGTGTCTCCTTACACTAAATGATGTCACATTTTTATATCTTAGAGTTCTCATGTTGTGACCTTACAGGATGTGATCTGCCTTAAATTTTATTCCATCAGTTCTATTCTATAACATCAATCTGTTGACTTTCACATGAATAGCGTTCCTCCATTAATTATGTGAAACTTTATGGTGATACTAATTAAACTGATGGCAAAAATTGCCACACGGAACATTTTTTTCTCTAAACTGAAGAAACGTTTTGCGTTCATGTGAAGGTTTCCAGCATTGTGTTTGTGGATTCTAGAGCTCTCCGTGTAACTTCTTGACACTGATCTGGGACAACAAAAATGTCAGATGCAGGCCTCAGTCTGCAGCAACAGCACTGATTTCAGCTCTGTTGAAATGCAGTCAGAGTTTCCAGACGGACGGAGAAATCGACTTAACTTCATTCCGCCACAGTCCAGTTTTATGCAGAGACGGAGTCGCCAGCTGTTTACCTGTCCTGGGTTTCCTCCGGATCCTCAACAGCAGCGACTTTCTCCCCGGTTAATCCGTTTTTCTCGGAGTCCGGCAGGTCGTCAGTTTGTCGTCGGAGGACAGGAGCTCACAGGATCATGGTGGGTAAAAGTAACGGATACGTATCTGTATCGGATTACTCTATGTCCCGGTGTTCCTCTTTTCAGACCTCTTGTCCCAGTTTTACCCCAACAACGTGTTGGAATACGAGGATCTGCACACTCCAGAAAAAGCGAACAAAAAAGTTAGCTGTGTATTTACATCACATCCCGTTCCCGAGGAGGAGGAGGAGGAGGAGGAGGAGGAGGAAGAAGGCAACGTGAGCCCCCTTCTGTCCGACATATGAGACCTTTAAGGAATTCTACAGTAGAGCCCCAAGGAGGACCTACAGAGGGAAGAGCCACCTCAGGTACCACAGTCATCATCTCTACAATAATAATAATAATATTAATAATAATAATAATAATAATAATAATAATAATAATAATAATAATAATAATAATAACTAGAACCAAGGCAGTCATAGACTGCAACATCCCGCGACACGCCTGAATTCAAAATTTTACCCTGACCTACTTGCATAAGTCAAAGATCAAAGCTAGTGCTCTGACCTACTGTCATTGATCAAAGCAGTAGCTTTGATCTGTGGTCTTACTCACACTGGCCTTCTCCCTTGACTTTCTGTTTTGTCAGGTTCCTGAGAGTACAAAAGTTTAAATTTGACCTTGACCTAGCTTTCTCAAGGTCAAGGTCATCATCTCATTTTCATCCCCTTTGCTGCCCGAGTAATGTGCTTTTGGTTTCATCTGCAACGGTTGCGAAGATATTTGGTGGACTAACGAACGGACGGACAGACGGAAGAACGAACAAACACACGAACACTGACAATTACAATACATAATCGCTTTAAAGTGGGATGTAATAATGATAAAAATAGTAATAATAATGATGATGATGATGATGATAATAATAATAATAATAATAATAATAATAATAATAATAATAATAATAATAATAATAATGTTCCAGAGCATAAAGGACCAGTGCTGAGAGGATAGCTGTATCCATTTTATGACAATAAACCACTTTTTCAAGGCATTTGTATAGAGTACAAAAACACCAAATAAATCCATTTACATCCAAATTTAACTTTTGCGCTACATAGCTGCAATATTTAAATGATTGAGTTATTTCATTTATTCAAAAGTAAGCAGTTTACAATTTAAAAAGTGATTAAAGTATAAATTTGTGTCTCTCTCTCTCTCTCTGTGTGTGTGTGTGTGTGTGTGTGTGTGTGTGTGTGTGTGTGTGTGTGTGTGTGTGTGTGTGTGTGTGTGTGTGCGTGTGTGTGCGTGTGTGTGTGTGTTGCAAATGCAAGTTAATAATAGAATTTTAGATGTTTATATAGTTATTATTTATTATTAATTTTGCTCAATAAGGGATGAGTTCATGTATTATTTTGTATCATTCATTTTGGGGTTAAAAAATAAAAACACAAAACAAAGGTAACCATGTCCAGGCCACTTAAAAGTTATGAGCAGCGGCCTTTATTTAAACCTTTTATTAACAAAGTCACATTATTTTGCTGTGAAGTTTTAATTATTGCTTTTAGATTGAATGTTCATGTACATAGGGCGTTTGCCCATTACTTGTTTAGTTCTGGGATACTTTTGTAGACAAAGTCCTAGTATTAATTATTTTTTTTTAAACATGTACAGAAATAATTAAGATTTTCTTCTCGATGCACTGTCGTTGTGCCTGGAGTTTCCCCTGCCTCACGCACCAAGACAGCTGGGATGTTTGTTATCCACTCAAGTTACATAGTATTTATACTCCTTTAAGTTCATTTTCTGTTTGCCAGAATGTCTCTGTTTTCACCGTGCACCAGTCTTACAAGATTTACAGATTTTTTTCCACAAATGTCCTGTGAATTGTCTCATGTGAGATTTTTGACATTGTACTGTAATTGCCTGATCCCTTAGTTTGATGCATTGAATTTTGTTGCTCTGTAAGCCAGTTTGAAATTCACTTTCTTTTGTTCCAGTGCATGCTGGAATCCAACTACACTGTATTTGAAATGTACTGACCCAAACTGATCCATGGTCCTTAATGTCTCCTATTGAAAATTGATTAAATGAGATCCCAGTCAAAAGGCTGTTTGTCTAGACTGGCCGTTAAATGTTAATGAGGTCCCTCTGTCAATAATTGCTACACGCTCCTATTGATGTGGTTCACATGCACCACCTGCACATGCACGCACACACCACTGTGTGTGCACACTTATGTACTAGCTGCGGCGCTTATACTGTTAGTGACTTTGACACTACATATTTCTCTTTTATTACATCAAGCTTCAAAGCGGTGATGTATAACATCCTGCTTCAAAGCGGTAATGTATTGTAATTGTCAGCGTTTGTGTGTTTGTCTGTTATAACTAGTCAGTTATTCCAGAATTTTGAATTCAGGGGTGTTGTGAGATGTTGCAGTCTTTTACAGCACTGGTTTTCGTTTTTCACTTGCTTTCCTCTATTACTTCTTCATTACATAAATGTTCATTTTTCCATGGTAATTATGGAGCTTCTTTCTCAGACAGCCGAAAGTAAATCCAAGGCCACATTGTGTAAACACGATGTCAGCTGATCGACCTGAGACAGACCGATAAAAACGACGGAGGATTTGTAGACAAAAACAAAGGTGTTTGCAACTAGGAAAGAAATCAGTGGAGGAGACAACAAATGAGTATAGACAGGAGATAATAGAAGCTGTGTCTCCAGACAATCGTCAGGGACAAGGAGAGATGGCAGGCTAACAAAACAGGGGAGCTAAGCTAATGCAGTCTAATCTGCTCCAGTGAAACATGGCTACAATCCCAGATAAATCAGGAAAAACATGCTTCTAAGGACTGGATCATGTTGGCTGTGGTGTCGGCGCACCCACGTGCAGTGGCTCTGGAACAACTCTACATCTGACCTTCCAATTTTGTTGTACATCTGTATAATGACAAAATAAAGACCTTTACCTTTACCTTTACCATAAATATGTTTCCATTTAGGACTTCCAGACTGTTCGTGAGAACACGGATGGTACCGGAGCAGTAAGACAAAACGTGGAGGTCTTGTCCTTTTTTCGTGAACTACATTGTTGGCTGTAGGACGCCATCCCTATATTATTTCTGTCCGCTAAATCTACATCGCAGCAAGAATGGAAGCTAGCAAGAAATCAAGAATATGTGTGGTCCAAAATGTGTTTATTCAACAGAAGTCTATTATTTTAAACACAAACTGCCTGGTTTTATTTTAAATATTTACCCCTGGCATATTTAATATGCCAGGACCTACAGTATGTTGTCAGGGGCTTTATGCTTGTGCTACGGTCTCCCTTGGCAAACAGGTCCTGGGTAACGGGCCAGACTAAGAGCAGTACAAAAACCCTTATGATTAAAAAAATATCAAGGACCATGACGTCGCCCGGTATGGCGCAACCGGGGCCCCACCCTGGAGCCAGGCCTTGGGTTGGGGCTCATATGTGGGCCTCTGCCCACAGGGCCTGGCCGGGCTCAGCAAGAGGACGACGTGGGTCCAACCTCCGGTGGACTCACCACCCGCCAAGGAAACCGTAGGGGACTGGTGCTGTGTTGATTGGGTGGCAGTCGTCAGCATGGGGCTCAGCGACCCAATTTCCAGAGAAAGAGTCCAGCTCTAGGGACATGGAATGTCACCTCACTGGGAGGAAAAGAGCCGGAGCTTGTGAGGGATGTTGAGAGGTACCGACTAGATATAGTTGGGCTTACCTCCATCCACAGCTTGGGCTCTGGAACCCAAACACTTGAGAGGGGCTGGACTCTCCACTTTTCTGTTGTTGCCCAAGGTGAGAGGCAGCGGGCTGGTGTGGGCTTGCTTGTAGCCCCACAGCTCAGCCGTCATATGTTGGAGTTCACCCAGTGAACAAGAGGGTCACGTCCCTGTGCCTTCGGGTTGGGGACAGGTGTCTGACTGTCGTTTCGGCCTACGGGCCAAATGGCAGTGCAGAATACCCGACCTTCTTGGCGTCCCTAGGAAGGGTACTGAATACTGCTCTGACTGGGGACTCCATTGTTCTCCTTGGCGACTTCAACACTCACATGGGCAATGACAGTGAGACCTGGAAAATGGTGATTGGAATGAATGGCCTCCCCGATCTGAATGCGAGTCTTCTTTTCCTTTCGGCTTTTCCCTTCAGGGGTCGCCACAGCGAATCAATTGCCTCCATCTAACCCTGTCCTTTGCATCCTCTTCTCTCACACCAACTACCTTCATGTCCTCTTTCACTACATCCATAAACCTCCTCTTTGGTCTTCCTCTAGGCCTCCTGCCTTCTACCAATATATTCACTATCTCTCCTCTGGACATGTCCAAACCATCTCAGTCTGGCCTCTCTGACTTTATCTCCAAAACCTCTAACAAATTTTTGGATTTTTGCTGGTTTTTGCTCGGCTTCTTCTGTATCTTCTTCCATACCGTCCACAGTAACATCTGTCTCACTCTTTTAGTTAACTTTTGTTTTTTATTCAAGAAAGCACACATTGCCACTTGGTTTTTCTCCAGGTTTTGCATCTTTTTTTCGGAGGCATGGTGATCATGTGAGACAAACACATCGCTCTCTCACTGCAGTGTGTAGCAGTGAGAGCAGACGTTGTGTTGCTGTTTCGATTTTATTCACTCATTGTCACAACCGCTTCATCCGTCTCTTCCAGCTGGCTGAGGACGGGAGGCGGCGGAAACTCTGGGCACGACCCACACACACACTCACTCCTACGGTCAATTTGGGACTGGCCAATTAACCTGAAGTGCGTGGTTTTGGAGGTGGGAGGATGCCAGAGAACCTGGAGAGAACCCACGCAGACACAGAGAGAACATGCAAACTCCACACAGAGCGGGACTCGAACCCGGAACCGCCCTTGCTGTGCGGCGACAGCGCTACACACTGCGTCACTGTGCCACCCCTGGTCGATTTTAATAAGACTGAGTAAAGCAGATGAGTCCCGTGAAGAGAAACTCGCGTGAGATCAAAACACGATGGCGATTTCCAGGTTCGGAATGTTGCATGGAAGTGCATTTTTCCCAATAGCATATCGTGGAAAAAGGTAGAATCTATTTTTTATTGTAAGTATATTATAGCTGTCAAAAAATGTCCCTGTCAAAAAATGTGCGTCAAAGAAGCAAGGACGCACGCAAACGAGAACACTGCCTCCGACCGCGTGTGTTGGACACTCAGGTGAAGAGAGGGGCAGAGCTGTCAGCCGATCACCACCTGGTGGTGAGCTGGATCCACTGGCAGAGCAGGGGGCTGGACAGACTCGCCAGGCCCAAACGTGTTTTGAGAGTCTGTTGGGAACCTCTGGCAGAACCCTCTGTCAGTGAGGTCTTCAGCTCCCACCTCTGGGAGAGCTTCTCCCAGATCCCGCAAGAGGAGGCTGGGGACATTGAGTCAGAGTGGACCATGTTCTCCACCCCCATTGTCGAAGCGGCTGCTCGGAGCTGTGGTCGCAAGGTCTCTGGTGCCTGTCGCGGCGGTAACCCCCGAACCAGGTGGTGGACACCGGAAGTAAGGGATGCCGTCAAGTTGAAGAAGGAGTCCTATCAAATCTTGTTGAATTGTAGGACTCTGGAGGCAGCTGACAGGTACAGGCAGGCCAGGCGTACTGCAGCTTGAGTAGTCGTTGAGGCAAAAATTCAGGTCTGGGAGGAGTTCGGGGAGGCCATGGAGGAAGACAGTGGGGTAGTGGCCCCACTGGGGGGGCATTGGGGTGGCAGTGGCTCTGTGGTAGAGCGTGCAGTAGAGCAGGTCGTCCAATGTTTCAAGATCGGTGGTTCAATTCCCGCTCCCGTCCAAAAAAAAAACACACCCGGGGGTGAGCTGACAGTGGGAGGTGTTAGCTCACCTCTGGAGCACTGCCAAAGCGCCTTTGAGCAAGGCGCCCTCCCCCTTAAAAGTTGCTCACTTTGGCGCACCACGAAGGAGCTGCTCGCCACTCCACCTCCCCTGCATGTGTACAGGCCCCCTGTGTGTTTGCGTGTGTGTTCAGGGCCTGTACACACATACAGTATATTTGCATGATTGAACTAACTAGAGTGTGCCACCCCTGCGGGGATTAGGTTAGTATATAAAATAAAAAAAATAAAAAATCTGCGACCCGGCCCCAGATAAGCAGATGAAGATGGATGGATAGATGTCTTTGTTTACACATCCCTAAAAAAAAAAACAAATTTTTGTTACAATGAAGCAAAACCCACCTGGTAGTGTGATTACACTACACTGCATACACAACTGAGAGACACCATATTGGGAAACATGCTTTAATCATCCTGTTTTTGGTTAAGAGCTCAAACTCAAATAAGACCATCGCCATACAAATTTTACCAAGGCAACCTTGTCAAGAAAATTGTCCTGCAACATTGTCCTGATGCACAGTGGCACGGTGGGTAGTGGTGTTGCTTCACAATCAGAAGGTTCTGGGGACAATTTCTTTCTGTTTGGGGTTTGTATGTTCGCCCATGTCTACATGGGTTCTCTCCAGTTTTTCTGACTTTCTCCCACCTCCAAAAACATGCAACTAAGGTGAAATGTCATCAAATTGTCTGTGACTGTGACCATCTGTGTTTGTCTTTGGTGTGGCCCTGAGATGAGCTGGCATCTCATCCAGGGTATACCCCACCTCCCAACATAGCAAGGTGAGATAGAATCCAGCAGAACCATGACCCACAAGGTAGATAATCAGCTCTAGACAGCTACTTGTCTACAAGAAAATGGAGGGATGAAGGATGTTTCTTTTGGTCACTGATTTGTTCAAAAATAAAGATCAGATACAAGGATGAATTACTGATTAGTCTGGAGAAAAAATATGTCTTTCATTAGTAGTGTGAAAATGGTATTTAAGACTGTGTGGTTGCAGGTTCCACACAGCAGGGGGCTGCAGAGCCTCATGCTAACGTCAGTCGGGTTGTCAGTGAAGGAAGAGGGAACCTGATCTCATTCCATTTGGCCATCTTCAAAATTATCCAGCAAGGGGCGCTGCTCTTTTTCATTACGCTGCCTTGAAGCCACATCGTCCCACGTGTGACATCACTTCCTCTCTGTGATTTGTCACACTCATCAGTGTTGACAGAGTCTCCCTCACAGTGTGCGTAACCACTCTAATATCTTCTGCTGACAGTACACAGGGCTTTTGTGTCGGTCCAACAACACACACACACATGCACGCACGCATGGACACACACACACACACACAGTCATGAGATGAGTGTTAAACTGCTGGAAAATGAGTAGCAGCAACAGCTGATATGCAATTACCTTCCTCCACTGATCAGTCCCAGTGTTTATGGTGGACTACAAATCTTCATCGCATGAAAAAGAGAAGAAAGTCTGAAAAACGTAACATTTTTCTACATGTTATATAAATAGAACTTACAACACAGCTTACATTTATCAAAATCTGTTCACATTTTATAGATATTGTTATTAGAGGTACACTTGAGGCTAAATGCTTACCTCAGCAATATGATTCATCGTGACAGTGTTTTATATTAGTGGTGCCCCAACCAAAGACAAATATAGAGGACTGGCAGATAGTATGGATGGAGTGAAGTAGACTTCATCTTACTCTCTCCCTCTGATGTAAAAGCTCCCCAAAGCCGCTTTCATTAACTCCACGTAAATACCATTTCAGGGAAGGAGCTCCACAAAGGTAGGGAAAGGTGGTAGAAGAAAAGCACTGAGGAGGAGGAGGAAGGGAACAAAGACGGACCAACGACGCTATGAAGCTATGATCACTATCTCAGCAAGTACTAGAATAAAGGCAGTCAGAGACTGCAACATCCCGCGACACCCCTGAATACAAAATTTCACCTTGACCTGCTTTCAGAGTAGGTCAGGGTAAGTTGCGGGATATTGCAGTCTCTGAATTCAAAATTTTATCCTGACCTATGGAAGTAGGTCAGGGTAATATTTTGAAAGGTCAGGGTAAAATTTTATAATTTAAAAAATTAAAGCTTAGGTAGATCAAAGCACTATCTTTGATCTATGGTCTTACTCACACTGGCCTCCCTTGTCTTTCTATCTGATCCGGTTCTTGAGTGTACAAAGTTGAAATTTGAATTTGACCTAGTTTTTCTCAAGGTCAAGGTCATTTTCTTTCCCTTTGCTGCCCAAGTAATGTGCTTTTTGTTTCGTCTTTCTATCTGCAATGGTTGAGAAGATATTTGGTGGACCAAGAGATGGACGGACGGACAGACAGACAAATGGACGGACACACAAACACTGACAATTATAATACATCCCCTTCGCAGGATGTAATAAATGGAGGAGTTTGCAGGACAAGATCTTGAGGAAGTCACATCAGGATATAATGAGTGTCTTCTTCTTTTCCTTTCGGCTTTTCCCTTCAGGGGTCGCCACAGAAAATCAGTTGCCTCCAATCTCACCCTATCTTCTGCATCCTCTTCTCTCACACCAACTACCTTCATGTTCTCTTTCACTGCATCCATAAACTTCCTGTTTGGTCTTCCTCTAGGCCTCCTGCCTGGCAGTTCAAAACTCAGCATCCTTCTACCAATATATTCACTATCTCCCCTCTGGACATGTCCAAACCATCTCAGTCTGGCCTCTCTGACTTTATCTCCAAATGTGCTGTCCTTCTGATGTACTCATTCCTGATCCTATCCATCCTGGTCACTCCCAGAGATGACCTCAGCATCTTCATCTCTGCTACCTCCAGCTCTGCCTCCTGTCTTTTTCTCAGTGACACTGTCTCTAGACCAAACAAAATCGCTAGTCTCACCACAGTTTATCACACCTTTCCTTTCATTTTAGCTGAAACTCTTCTATCACACATCACACCGGACACTTTTCTCCACCCGTTCCATCCTGCCTGTACACGCTTCTTCACCTCTTTTCCACACTCTCCATTGCTGTGGACTGTTCACCCTATGTACTTAAAATCCTCCACCTTCTTGATGTCTTCTCCCTGTAACCTCACTTTTCCACTTGGGTCCCTCTCATTCACACACATGTATTCTGTCTTACTGCGGCTAACCTTCATTCCTCTCCTTTCCAGGACAAACCTCCACCTTGCTAGCTTCTCCACCACCTGTTCCCTGCTCTCACTGCAGATCACAATGTAATCTGCAAACATCATAATCTATGGAGATTCCTGTCTAACCTCATTTGTCAGCCTGTCCATCACCATAGCGAACAAAAAGGGGCTCAGAGCTGATCCCTGATGCAGTCCCACCTCCACCTTGAACTCCTCTGTCACACCTACAGCACACCTCACCACTGTCTTACAGTCCTCATACATGTCCTACACCGCTCTAACACACTTCTCTGAGACTCCAGACTTCCTCATACATTACCACAGTTCCTCTCTGGGCACCCTGTCATAAACTTTCTCCAGATTTACAAAAACACAATGCAGCTCCTTCTGACCTTCTCTGTACTTCTCTATCAACATCTTCAAAGCAAATACTGCATCTGTAGTACTCTTTTTTGGCATGAAACCATACTGCTGCTCACAAATGCTCACTTCTGCCCTTAGTCGAGCTTCAATTACTATTTCCCATAACTTCATTGTATGGCTCATCAGCTTTATTCCTCTGTAGTTGCCACAACTCTGCATATCTCCCTTGTTCTTGAAAATAGACATGAGCACACTTCTCCTCCATTCTTCAGGCATTTTCTCACTATATAAGATCCTGTTGAACAACCCAGTCAGAAACTCTATTGCCATCTCTCCTAGACACTTCCATACCTCCACAGGTATATCAGGACCGAGTGCCTTTCCACTCTTCTTCCTCTTCAATGCCCTCCTCACTTCATCCTGACTAATCTTTGTTGCTTCCTGGTCCACAACAGCTACCTCTTCTAGTCTTTGTTCTCTCTCATTTTCCTCGTTCATCAACTCTTCAAAGTACTCTTTCCATCTTCCCATCACACTACTGGCACCTGTCAATAGACTTCCATCCTTATCCTTAATCACCCTAACCTACTGCACGTCCCTCCAATCTCTGTCTCTCTTTCTTGCCAACCTGATTAGATTAGTCTCTCCCTCCTTACCGTTCAACCTAGCATACAAGTCATCATAAGTCCCTAGTTTGGCCTTTTCTACCTCTACTTTCACCTTACACTGCATCTCCCTGTACTCCTGTCTACTCTCCTTAGTCCTCTCAGTGTCCCTCTTTTTCTTAGCTAACTTCTTTCTCTTTATACACTCCTGTACCTCCTCATTCCACCACCAAGTCTCCTTATCTACTTTTCTTCAAGATGACACACCGAATACTCTCCTACATGTCTCCCTGATCACATTAGCTGAAGTTGTCCAGTCATCTGGAAGCACCTCCTGACCACCCAGTCTGTCTTAACTCCCTCCTAAGTCATGAAACAGTCATTCCACCATTTTGTCCTCTATTCTGCCTTTGCCATCTTCATCTTCCTCACCACCAGAGTCATCCTACACACCACCATCCCATGCTGTTCGGCTACCCTATGTTCCTGCCTCTTCTGAAAGAAAGTATCCACTATAGCCGATTCCGTCATTTTTGCAAAGTCATCCACCATCTGTCCTTCTGCATTCCTCTCCTGGATACTAAACCTGCCCATTCCCTCATCATTACATCTGTAAACATCATAGTCCATGGAGATTCCTGTCTAACCTCATCTGTCAGCCTGTCCATCACCATAGGGAACAAGAAAGGGCTCAGGGCTGATCCCTAATGCAGTCCCACCTCCACCTTGAACTCGTGTCACACCTACAGCACACCTCACCACTATCTTACAGTCCTCATACATGTCCTGCATCACTCTAATATACTTCTCTGCCACTCCAGACTTCCTCATACAATACCATTGTTCTTCTCTGGGCACCCTGTCTTAAGCTTTTTCCAGATTTAAAAAAAACACAATGCAGCTCCATCTGGCCTTCTCTGTACTTCTCTATTAAAATCCTCAAAGCAAATACTGCATCTGTAGTACTCTTTTTTGGCATGAAACCATACTGCTGCTCACAAATACTCACTTCTGCTTGTAGTCGAGCTTCAACTACTCTTTCCCATAACTTCATTGTATGGCTCATCAGCTTTATTCCATTGTAGTTGCCACAACTCTGCATATCTCCTTTGTTCTTAAAAATGGGCACCAGCAAACTTCTCCTCCATTCCTCAGGCATCTTCTCACTATCTAAGATCCTGTTGAACTACCCAGTCAGAAACTCTTCTGCCACCTCTCCTAGACACTTCCATACCTCCACAGGACCAACTACTTTTCCACTCTTCATCCTCTTCAATGCCCTCCTCACTTCATCCTGATTAATCTTTGCTACTTCGTGGTCCACAACAGCCACCTCTTCTAGTCTTTGTTCTCTCTCATTTTCCTCATTCATCAACTTTTCAAAGTACTCTTTCCATCTTCCCATCACACAACTGGAACCTGTCAGTACACGTCCGTCCATGTCCTTAATCACCCTGCTGCACGTCCTTCCCATTTCTGTCTCTCTGTCTTGCCAATCTGTATAGATCAGTCTCTCCCTCCTTACTGTCCAATCTAGCATACAAGTCATCATAAACCCCTTGTTTGGCCTTTGCTACCTCTACTTTCACCTTACGCTGCATCTCCCTGTACTCCCGTCTACTCTCCTCAGTCATCTCAGTGTCCCTTTTTCTTAGCTAACCTCTTTCTCTGTATTCACTCCTGTACCTCCTCATTCCACCAACAAATCTCCTTATCTAGTTTCCTTCCAGATGGCACACCAAGTACTCCCCTACCTGTCTCTCTGATCACATTAGCTTTAGTTATCCAGTCATCTGGAAGCACCTCCTGACCACCCAGAGCCTGTCTTAACTAAAAGTCATGCAACACTCTTCCTTTGTCAGCTCCCGCCATTTCGTCCTCTACTCTGCCTTTGCCCTCTTCATCTTCCTCACAGTCATCCTACACACCACCATTCTATGCTGTTTGGTTTCACTCTTGCTTACCACTACTTTGCAGTCACTGATCTCCTTCAGATTACACCGTCTACTCACGATGTAGTCTACCAGTGTCTCTTACCTCCACTCTTATAGGTCACTCTATGTTCCTGCCTCTTCTGGAAGAATGTATTCACTATAGCCATTTCCATCCTTTTTGCAAAGTCAACTACCATCTGTCCTTCTGCGTTCCTCTCCTGGATACCAAACCTGCGTATCACCTCGTCATCACCTCTGTTTCCTGCACCAATATGTCCATTGAAGTCTGCACCAATGACAACTCTCTCACTTCTAGGTATGCTTTGCATCACTTCATCCAAGTCCAACCAGAATTTCTCCTTCTCCTCCAGCTAACGTCCTACCTGTGGAGCAACCCACTAACAGCATTGAACATCACACCTTCTATTTCTAGCTTCAGATAAATCATTCTCTTTTTACCTCCAGGACATTCCTAACAAACTCCTCCTTCAAGATAATTCCTACTCCATTTCTTTTCCTATCTACAGCATGATAGAACAACTTGAACCCTGCTCCTAAACTTCTAGCCTTGCTACCTTTCCAACTGGTCTCCTGGACACACAGTATGTCTGTCTTCCTTCTCTGCATCATATCAACCAACTCTCTACCTTTTCCTGTCATAGTTCCAACATTCAGTGTCCCTACTCTCAGTCCTATACTCTTGGTGTTCCTCTTCTCCCTCTTCCTACGAACACACTTTCCTCCTCTCCTTCTTTGACCAACAGTAGTCCAATTTCCACCGGCACCCCGTAGGTCAACAGCACAGATGGCGGTCGTTGTTAACCCGGGCCTCGACCAATCCGATATGGAAGTCGTCGGTTTGATTCACATGTTTGATTTGGCAAAAGTCTTATGCCGGCTGTCCTTCCTGACGCAACCCTCTGTATTTATCTGGGCTTGGGACCGGCACAGTAAGACACTGTCTTTTGTCGTCTTGTGGCTACATTATCAGGATATAATGAGTGTACAGTGCAGGTTTTGTCATTTTTTATTTACTTAATAAAGTGTGTTTCATTGCACCTGATAAGGATGTACAGAATGGACAGAGAAGAGCTCTGTCTGGAGTTTAAAGAAAATCGGTTCGCTTGTGACCCCCATCTACTTTAGTGTGTGGCTGAATCGAACTGTCCATAGAAGGACTCAGGCTGCAACATTCATGTTCACTCATACACTCTAACAATAACCCTACCTCCTACTGGAGGGACACCAGAAGCCATTCAGGATAATAAATTGGGTTTGTGAAGAAGATACCGTGAACATTGATTATTACAGTTTACTGCTTTTTTCTTCATCCTGCAGAGCCTTTGGGCAGCGTCTCAGGAAGAAGATCAACAGCCAGTTCAATTACAATAAACCAAGCTCCATGGCGTGTATGTATGTATGTGTGTGTGTGTGTGTGTGTGTGTGTGTATATGTGTGTGTGTTTGTTAAAACAGAGTATGAGAAAGCAGAGGTTATAAATAGAATTAACACACCAGCAGCAGAGGAAATTCACGAATATTGCACGTACTTCACATACTGTTGTAACCAGCCTCTGTTCATTGCAACAGTCTGTGAAATGAGGTGTATTGGTAAAATATGTGTTATCTTTGTGTTTTCTCCATTTGTTTTAAAACAAATAGAGAAATGGAGTAATGTGCTTTTGGTTTCATCTTTCCATCTGTTACGGTTGCAAAGATATTTGTGGACTAAAACCATATATGATGTAAAAACCATATACCAGCAGCGTGTTAGTTGATTTATTTCTTGCAAAACAACCTTGGAAAAGCCTCATTTAAATTAAGTAGTGGATGGATGGAACTCATCGTTTGGATCTGAATATTCAGATCACACATAGACATATTTCATTGTTCACAGTGAAAGTCCTGATTTTTCTTCTCCTCCTGTCTTTCTCTGATCGATTAACTTTTATACCTGCATCCAAATCTTTTGTGAATGGACCATCTTGTAGGATAAGTACTTAAAGTGTACAGATGTCAACACATTCGTAATTATATTTGTATAGTGTCATTTGTACACTACATTACTTCTTTTTGCTTTAGTGGTAGTGGGAAGCATTTCCTCCACTGCTGTGTGTGTTTACTTGTTAGCCCAAGTTGTTCCCTTGTAAATCAAGTGTAACCTGCAGACGTTTGTGGTCAACAAGAGGGAACACATTCCTAATGAGTGGAAAAAGTCTGTGTCATGTCTGTCCTCAAGAAAGCCATTGAGGCTAAAGGAAAACTTCCTCCCACACAGTCAATACAGATTGAATACAATAGATGAAAGGATGCAATTATCTGAACAGGAAAAGCAACTGTACATGTCTGATTTTAACTGAATGGTGTCATTATTTAATTGCAGCTAAAAATAATTCACTCTTCAGAATATGTTGGAAAGGAAGGAGCTAATTCCCCCTTGATGTATAAAGGAATAGATTTAAACATAAAGTTAGTAAAAACGCAAATATAACACTGACATCATGGATGGCAATTGACAGCAGAAAAATTCAAGTAACTGATAATGTCCACAGACTGCAGCATGAGCCAACTTCCTCTCACCGTCCAGACCTTCGTTTAAACTTCCAAATGTGGGTGGTAAAACCACTTTGTCCTCCCCAGACTGTAAACATCTGCGTCACCACTCTTCCGTTTCATCATCAGTTTACTCCTCACACTCAACCTCTTAGCGAAGCTCTCAAAGCTCTGCTGACCGTCTCGTGTGGGTCACTCTGATCCCTAAGAACGTGATGGAAACTCCTTGACTCCATTGACTGTGGCTCTCCTGCCCCCTCCTCACAATAAACATACACCCCAGGAGCCGGGCTTACTCATTCACTCAAAGAGGGGACGGAAATGCACTGACATTCACTGACATCAAGACTTTCACCAAAAAATATGTGCCTAAAATTCCAAAGGTCAATAGGTTATTTGACAAAGGGTTTCAGGTAAACATTTGGATACACTTCCACTTATCCATAGGTTTTTCTTTGTTTTTGCTTTTTCTGCATTTTAATAAATTAGTGAAGGCATCAGAAATATGAATTTACACAGACACAGATATGCTGGTGACACTGTTGGTGACATACCGCCACATTTGTGCTCAGTGGGACCATAATTTGTTTTTCCATCATGACTGTGACCAATTCAAGGATATGGATGCTCTATTTTACCAAGAATAGGTAACATGGCCTCTGCGATCACATGATCCAAAGCCAACCAAGATAGTTTGGGTTGACTATATTTTATATTAATAACCTGGTTATGAATATAATGAAGTACAATGTTAAATATTATTCTTGTCTCAGTTAATATAGGTTTTCCTGTTAAATAGTAAAGGGAAAATAAACTGTGATGAAAGTGAAGGGAAATGTCATATTTGCATTTATTTGACATTTGTCAAAACACACATACCCTTCATTTCTGGAAGCTTGATGCTACAGCATCATTCTTCATACATTCTTCATGAGCTGCATTTGAGTTTTTTTGAGCAATAATTGTTTCTCTGGCCTGTTGGTCTCCGAAGACGAGCAGAGGGTTTTAGTTTATTCAGTTTCTCCTCTGTCAGTTTGAAGTCTGCTGCTGTCATGTCACGTTGAGTTTGACACCAAAGCCTGCAGACTGTTATGTTGGGATGACTTGAAGTATCAGACTATTTAGCAGATGGACTTCATCCAGCTGGCTGAAGTCTGAGCCAGCTTGTGTCCCCGTTTCTGCCCATAATACAAAGACAGAATTAATTTAAAGGAGGAACCAATGTTCTCTCCAACTGTCTATTAAACAGGACTTAAGCCTTTGTGTTCATCTCGTAAAATGTGAAGCCAGCTGCTTAACCTACTGAGAGAAAAGAAAATGCTTAATTAGAGTTCAGTCTGCAGGATAAAGTGAGCAAGCAGGAGGGAAAATAATCATTCAGATTCACTGAAATTCATGTTACGTAATCCACTTTTTCCTACATAATCCCAGATTTCTACAATGTCTGTGTTTAAGAATACCCTTTGAATCATTGCAGCTTCTCAAGATAGTCTATTAATCAGCATGGACGAGGAGGAAACCGGCATTTTCTCTGAGCTATCAAGAGCCAGAGGCTCCATGTGAGACCCAGCCACTGGTTGTTATCTCCGTCAACACAAACCCTTTTATGAATCATATAAGCAAACATGAGTGGAGTGGAAGAGGACTGGAGGTCAGAGGAAATATATCTGGATACATTCCATCTGGCTGCTGTCATACAGTTTCATTTATTTGGTTTGACTGAATCAGCTGAATGCACAGGACGCAGAGGCAGAAGCTGCAGGGACAATAGTCTGGCATAAAATGTATATCAATTCAGGTCATCCATGGTTCCAGCACCAGTGGTGAAGAAATGTTAGCTGACAGAATACATGAATGCAAAGTGAATCCCACATCAAATGAGACCAAACGCTACATCAAAGCAAGAGTGTCCCAACGGGTGACAGGAGTTCACATCACAGATTTTTTGTGAAAACTAACCACGTAGTGTTTTTGACAAAACTAAATCAAAACAAATGCTAAAGGGCAGAAACATGGTCCTCACGCAAATACACCAACACTGACCCAATGCTTCAAACCATTTTAAGGTCAAATTAACCTCAGGATCAAGACATAAGCACCATTAGAGTGAAACAGCAAAGGAAGCTGACTCTGTCATTCTTCATTTCCTTCCTGTAAAAACAACCACAGATGACCTGTCTTGGCTAAACATATCTGACATGTTTTCCTCTTGTCTTGCTGTCGTCATAGAATTACTCTAACCCCTTGAGAACTGCTATTCATTGTCATGAAGTATTGGAGTACACGTGTGCTAGGCTAGGTTACGCATTGACATTTATGTACAGTACTTGCATGAACAATGAACAAAGGCAGACTACTTCTTATGGCAGACTACTTCTTATGTAGACTGTGTAATCTGAAGGAGATCAGTGACTGCAAAGTAGTGGTAGGCGAGAGTGTTGCCAAACAGCATAGGATGGTGGTGTGTAGGATGACTCTGGTGGTGATGAAGATGAAGAGGGCAAAGGCAGAGCAGAAGACGAAATGGTGGAAGCTGAAAAAGGAAGGAGTGTTGCATGGCTTTTAGGAAGGAGTTAAAACAGGTTTTGGGTGGTCAGGAGGTGCTTCCAGATGACTGGACAACTACAGCTAATGTGATCAGGGAGACAAGTAGGAGAGTACTTGGTGTGTCATCTGGAAGGAAAGTAGGTAAGGAGACTTGGTGGTGGAATGAGGAGGTACAGGAGTGTACATAGAGAAAGAGGTTAGCTAAGAAGAAGTGGGACACGGAGAGGACTGAGGAGAGTAGACAGGAGTACATGGAGATACAGCGTGAGGTGAAAATACAGGTAGCAAAGGCCAAACAAGAGGCTTATGACGACTTGTATTCTAGGTTGGACGGTAAGGAGAGAGAGATTGCTCTATATAGGTTGGCAAGACATAAACAGAGATGGGAAGGATGTATGGCAGGTTAGGGTGATTAAGGATATGGATGGAAGTCTATTGCAGTAGTGTGATGGGAAGATGGAAAGAGTACTTTGAAAAGTTGATGAACGAGGAAAATGAGAGAACAAAGACTAGAAGAGGTGGCTGTTGTGGACCAGGAAGTAGCAAAGATTAATCAGGATGAAGTGAGGAGGGATTAGTCAGGATTGAAGAGGATGAAAAGTGGAAAGGCACTTGGTCCTGATGATATACCTGTGGAGGTATGGGAGTGTCTAGGAGAGATGGCAGTAGAGTTTCTGACTGGGTTGTTCAACAGGGTCTTAGATAGTGAAAAGATGCCTGAGGAGTGGAGGAGAAGTGTGCTGGTGCCCATTTTTAAGAACAAGGGAGATGTGCAGAGTTGTGGCAACTGCTGAAGAATAAAGCTGATGAGCCATACAATGAAGTTATGGGAAATAGTAATTGAAGCTTGACTATGGGCAGAAGTGAGCATTTGTGAGCAGCAGTATGGTTTCATGCCAAGCTCCCTCTGCCAAGGCCAGAGGGAGCTACAATGTGTTTTTGTAGATTTAGAGAACGTTTTTTGCAGGATGCCCAAAGAGGAACTGTGGTATTATATGAGGAAGTCTGGAGTCTCAGAGAAGTATGGTAGAGCTGTGCAGGACATGTATGAGGACTGTAAGACAGTGGTAAGGTGTGCTGTAGGTTTGACAGAGGAGTTCAAGGTGGAGGTGAGACTGCATCAGGGATCAGCTCTGAGCCCCTTCTTGTTCGCTATGGTGATGGACAGGCTGACAGATGAGGTTAGACAGGAATCTCCATGGACTATGATGTTTGCAGATGACATTGTGATCTGCAGTGAGAGCAGGGAACAGGTGGAGGAGAAGCTAGCAAGGTGGAGGTTTGTCCTGGAAGAGGACAGGAGAGGAATGAAGGTTAGCTGCAATAAGACAGAGTACATTTGTGTGATTTAGAGGGACTTAAGTGGAAGAGTGAGGTTACAGGGAGAGCAGATCAAGAATTTGGAGGATTTTAAGTACATAAGGTCAACAGTCCAGAACAGTGGAGAGTGTGGAAAAGAGGTGAAGAAGCGTGTACAGGCAGGATGGAACGGGTGGAGAAAAGTGTCAGGTGTGATGTGTGATAGAAAAGTGTAATAAACTGTGGTGAAACTAGCGATGTTGTTTGATCTAGAGACAGTGTCACTGAGGAAAATACAGGAGACAGAGCTGGAGGTAGCAGAGATGAAGATGCTGAGGTTTTCTTTGAGAGTGACCAGGATGGATAGGATCAGGAATGAGTACAGGACAGCAAATGTTAGAGGTTTTGGAGATAAAATCAGAGAAGCCAGATTGAAATGGTTTGGACATGTCCAGAGGGCAGATAGTGAAAATATTGGTTGAAGGATGCTGAGTTTTGAACTGCCAGGCAGGAGGCCTAGAGGAAGACCAAAGAGGAGGTTTGTAGATGTAGTGAAAGAGGACATGAAGGTAGTTGGTGTGAGAGAAGAGGATGCAGAAGACAGGGTTAGATGGAGGCAACTAATTCGCTGTGGCGATCCCTGAAGGGAAAAGCTGGAAGGAGAAGAAGAAGACTTACATGGTTTCACAAAATTTCCAGACCTATTATTTTAAATCAGTAATCTGCCTCCATGTAGCAACATTAAGAAGTCTATTCTACTTGTTTTATTGTCTAACTTAAGTAAATTTAAGTGTTTATCGATGGCAAGTATTCCATGGAGTGTGATATATTAAAAAAACTTTGAGGTTCCATTTAAAACTTTTGAACTTCCTCTTTTCTTCTGGAAGTTTTACACCAGATTGTTGTCTCGTACATAATCATGTGAATGACCTCACTGAATGTGAAAGTCTGGGCTGAACCTTGAATGTGTGAGTTCACGTATTACAAGTCATGTCATGTGTTTTAACTGTTGGCCAACATTCCACTCATTCTTCTGAAGGTATGTCTCCTCTTAGCTGGAGCTTCAGTAGACCTCCCGGTGAACCAGGAGCTATAAATCATCAGTAGTTACAGAAGGTCTGCATTACTGTTGGCTCAGTCTGACCCTGCGACATTTAAATGACAACAAAGCATATGATTGTTTTCATGGTTACAAAAATGTAGTTTCTAAACTCAAAGGAAACTAAAGATATTACTGTATCTGTGTCATTGAATTATTTAAAAGCACAATAATGAAAATGAAAGGAAAAATATAATTTTTTACATTATAACGATTTCTAACAGTGTATTAAATATGATAATAGTAACTATTACATGTATCTTTATCTTCCTCAACAGTCAAATACAATATGTCTGGTAAAGGAGGAAAAGCGGAGCAACAAGCTACGTGTAAATAAGATATATCAAGATTTAGCCAACCATCAGGGAGTTTATTTGTCTGTTTGTCATAAAATATTTACAGTGAACTAGAAAGAAAATGAAGAGTAAAGCCTGATGGCATTGGATGATTTGTCAAAAAAGAAAAAGGATATTTTGCCCTCGTCTTTATTACAAAACTGTTTCATCACACATGGAAAGACCTTCCTTTCAACACTGACGAGAGAATTCCTCCTCTGTGGGAGCAGGGTGTGTCTTTATGCTGCGCACAAAGCCATGAAGAGATTAGGTAACTGTACCTCTTTGTAAAATAATTGCACCTCTCTTCTTCTCTAAGCTGTTATTTAGATAAACTTGTTACACTCCTGTCTTAAAATATGATGACATCGCATTGGATTTTATTCATCTAATATTTCTCATCCTTACTAAACACATAGGAATAAAAAGATTCAATTTGGACGAAAGCTTTTTGAGACAGACTGATCCCTCTTTAGATGTATTCCCAACACAAATCTATCGCAAAATGTTTGAGTTAAATGGCTGCATCAGGGTTCTCACAATGCCAAGAAAATGTAAAACAATGAGCCCACAAATCTGTTAAGTCATTAAAAGATTATTTTTTAACTTAGTTTTTATTTAACAATTAAACCAATTAAAAGATTTTAATGTTACCCTGTCATCAAATAGGAAGAAATGCTGCTTCAAACAAGACTTCCATATTCCAGCACATATCATCATGTTCCCATATTTGATAATGAACACACAAAGCATAATTTTAAATTACCTCTTCAGCAATTACAGCAGGAACACTACGTTTGAAATAAAGTTTTCAGAGTAACCCTGTAAAACAATTGCTTGAAGTAGTGGGTAAATGTGCAGTTTAGACACAGTGACAAACATCCATCCATCCATCCATTATCTTCCGCTCTATCCGCCGCAGCAGGTCACGGGGAGCTGGAGCGTATCCCAGCCGGCATAGGACGTGAGGTAGGGGACACTCCGAGCATGAAGCCAGTGCGCCGCGGAGCCACACACAAAGACAGACAACCACGCACACACACACTCACTCCTACGGGCAATGTGGGACCGGCCAATTACCCTGAAGCGCATGCTTTTGGAGGTGGGAGGAAGCTTGAGAACCCGGAGAGAACCCACGCAGACACAGGGAGAAGATACAAACTCCACGCAGAGCGGGACTCGAACCAGATACCGCCGTGTCATGCGGCGACAGGGCTACCCACTACACCACCGTGCCGCCGCGACAAACAATCAAATGCTAAAATACTGTATTTCACATACTAAGGCCCCTTTATGTGCTTGCAGGCCCCTTATGTGTCTGTGTGTGTGTGTATGTGTGTGTGTGTGTGTGTGTGTGTGTGTGTGTGTGTGTGTGTGTGTGTGTGTGTGTGTGTGTGTATGTGTGTTACGGGGCCTGTACATGTAGCTGTAGGAAGTTGTTGTGCTGGTGCGGTGATCTGGAGAGCTGGTGCCGGACAGTCTGCCGGACAGGAGAGAAGTTCAGTAACGGCACTTCGGACAGGCAACGGGGATGTTCTGTGCATGCTTGAAGGAACTTTGCTTTAGGGGTTGCCACAGCAAATCAGTTGCCTCCATCTAACCCTTTCTTCTACATCCTCTTCTCTCACACCAACTACTTTCATGTCCTCTTTCACTACATCCATAAACCTCCCCTTTGGTCTTCCTCTAGGCCTCCTGCCTGGCAGTTCGAAACTCAGCATCCTTCTACCAATGTATTCACTATCTCTCCTCTGGACATGTCAAAACCATCTCAGTCTGGCTTCTTTGACTTTATCTCCAAAACCTCTAACATTTGCTGTCCCACTGATGTACTCATTCTTGATCCTATCCATCCTGGTCACTCCCAGAGATGACCTCAGCATCGTCATCTATATTTCCTCCAGCTCTGTCTCCTGTCTTTTCCTCGGTGACACTGTCTCTAGATCAAACAACATCGCTAGTCTCACCACAGTTTATTACACTTTTCCTTTCATTTTAGCTGAAACTTTTCTATCACAAATCACACCTGACACTTTTCTCCACCCGTTCCATCCTGCCTGTACACACTTCTTCACCTCTTTTCCACACTGCTCTGGACTGTTCACCCTATGTACTTAAAATCCTCCACATTCTTGATCTGTTCTCCCTGTAACCTCACTCTTTCACTTGGGTCCCTCTCAATCACACAAATGTCTCTGTCTTACTGCGGCTAGCCTTCATTCCTCTCCTTTCCAGGACAAACCTCCACATCTCTAGCTTCTCCTCCACCTGTTCCACGACAGATCATAATGTCATCTGTAAACAGCATAGTCCATGGAGATTCCTGTCTAACCTCATCTGTCAGCCTGTCCATCACCATAGGGAACAAGAAAGGGCTCAGGGCTGATCCCTAATGCAGTCCCACCTCCACCTTGAACTCGTGTCACACCTACAGCACACCTCACCACTATCTTACAGTCCTCATACATGTCCTGCATCACTCTAATATACTTCTCTGCCACTCCAGACTTCCTCATACAATACCATTGTTCTTCTCTGGGCACCCTGTCTTAAGCTTTTTCCACATTTAAAAAAAACACAATGCAGCTCCTTCTGGCCTTCTCTGTACTTCTCTATTAATATCCTCAAAGCAAATACTGCATCTGTAGTACTCTTTTTTGGCATGAAACCATACTGCTGCTCACAAATACTCACTTCTGCTTGTAGTCGAGCTTCAACTACTCTTTCCCATAACTTCTTTGTATGGCTCATCAGCTTTATTCCATTGTAGTTGCCACAACTCTGCATATCTCCCTTGTTCTTGAAAATAGACATGAGCACACTTCTCCTCCATTCTTCAGGCATTTTCTCACTATATAAGATCCTGTTGAACAACCCAGTCAGAAACTCTATTGCCATCTCTCCTAGACACTTCCATACCTCCACAGGTATATCAGGACCGAGTGCCTTTCCACTCTTCTTCCTCTTCAATGCCCTCCTCACTTCATCCTGACTAATCTTTGTTGCTTCCTGGTCCACAACAGCTACCTCTTCTAGTCTTTGTTCTCTCTCATTTTCCTCGTTCATCAACTCTTCAAAGTACTCTTTCCATCTTCCCATCACACTACTGGCACCTGTCAATAGACTTCCATCCTTATCCTTAATCACCCTAACCTACTGCACGTCCCTCCAATCTCTGTCTCTCTTTCTTGCCAACCTGATTAGATTAGTCTCTCCCTCCTTACCGTTCAACCTAGCATACAAGTCATCATAAGTCCCTAGTTTGGCCTTTTCTACCTCTACTTTCACCTTACACTGCATCTCCCTGTACTCCTGTCTACTCTCCTTAGTCCTCTCAGTGTCCCTCTTTTTCTTAGCTAACCTCTTTCTCTTTATACACTCCTGTACCTCCTCATTCCACCACCAAGTCTCCTTATCTACTTTTCTTCAAGATGACACACCGAGTACTCTCCTACATGTCTCCCTGATCACATTAGCTGAAGTTGTCCAGTCATCTGGAAGCACCTCCTGACCACCCAGTCTGTCTTAATTCCCTCCTAAGTCATGAAACAGTCATTCCACCATTTTGTCCTCTATTCTGCCTTTGCCATCTTCATCTTCCTCACCACCAGAGTCATCCTACACACCACCATCCTATGCTGTTCGGCTACCCTATGTTCCTGCCTCTTCTGAAAGAAAGTATCCACTATAGCCGATTCCGTCATTTTTGCAAAGTCATCCACCATCTGTCCTTCTGCATTCCTCTCCTGGATACTAAACCTGCCCATTCCCTCATCATTGCCTCTGCTTCCTGCACCAACATGTCCATTGAAGTCTGCACCAATGACAACTCTCTCACTTTTAGGTATGCTCTTCATTATTTCATCAAAGTCCAACCAGAATTTCTCCTTCTCCTCCAGCTCACGGCTTTCCTGTGGAGCATACCCACTAACATTAAACATCACACCTTTGATTTCCAGCTTCAGACTCATCACTCTATCTGACACTCTTTTTACCTCCAGGACATTCCTAACAAACTACTCTTTCAAGATATCTCCTACTCCATTTCTCTTCCTATCTACACCATGATCAAACAACTTGAACCCTGATCCTAAACTTCTAACCTTGCTACTTTTCCACCTGGTCTCCTGGACACACAGTAAGTCTACCGTCCTTCTCTGCATCATGTCAACCATCTCTACCTTTTCCTGTCATATTTCCAACATTCACCGTCCCTTCTCTCAGTCCTATACTCTTGGTGTTCCTCTTCTCTCTCTTCCTACGAACACACTTTCCTCCTCTCCTTCTTTGACGAACAGTAGTCCAATTTCCACTGGCACCCTGTAGGTGAACAGCACTGATCCAGTATGAAAGTCATAGATTTGATTCGCATGTTTGATTTGGCAAGAGTTTTACGTTGGATACAGAGGGTTTTGATTTGGCAAAACCCTCTGTATTTATCCGGGCTTGGGACCGGCACAATAAGACAATGGCTTGTGCCCTCTCACAGCTACATTATTGAAAACAACAATACTGTGTAATATTCTCAAAAATGAACTGATGAATCTATCCGGTTTTTATGTTTTAGTGGTTCATTTTGTTTTTGTTTTTTTACACAGAATGGAACATTAAACATTTTACATTTGAGCTATTCAACTGCCTTGACTGCATCTTCTCCTCAATACAGGTATGCTGTCTTGTTACATATACTCTCTCTCTTTGGTCTGTTTATTCTTATGACCTCCACAATGATCTGTTATTTTTGTCTTCAACTGAGGTTTTTATTAAGGATATTTTCAGTAAGAAGTCCAAAGGACTAAAATTCATTTTAACTGGCGTTCTTCCTCGAGGTAAATCATGCTGGTTGCATGAAAGATGATGAAACTTACTATTTTCTTTTGTGAAATGCAATGTGACGTCAGTTCTTGACTGTAAGGAATTGTGATGCATCACTTTTGAAATATAAAAAAACTGAATATGTTTTTTCTTCATTCACCAGTGGCTTTCATGAAAAAAATCCTGACGTTTGTATTTAATCTGCTTCCTGTCTGATTCAGTCTGGGAATCTCCCATCTAATCCCTCCCACTTTGCTTCCTCTCTTTCCTCTGTTTAGGCCTACCCTCATCCTCCTTCTTCTTCTCTCTCAGGTTTCAGATACTCTAGGCATCCCAGAGTCCCTCCCATCATCACACTCTGGTTTGAACTTGCTCAGTCCTGCCAGAAATGACTCACTCTGCTGCTATGTAGTGAAAAAAGGGAGGAGTTGAGACAGTGGAGGTGGAGGAAGAGGGAAACCGACTCTTTGTCCTCCTAAATCCTAGTTATTTCCTTGTAACACTTGTTTTCCATGAGAAATGGCCGCCTCACCTTGTAAAATTACCCACCTACTCAAGTCAATCTTACTCGTTATTTTGCTTGCAACTGTTTTACGTGTTTGAAATGTTTTAAACTGTTTAATCATATAAATAAACTGTTAAAACTGTTAAATCATAGTAATGCAATTGTACATAATTATCACAAATTACAATGAAAAGAAGCAAATATTGGTTTTCACTGTCACTGCAGGGCATTGTTATTTAAGCCTGTGCAAAGTTAGCAGTGACTAACAAAAGTTTGTCACTGCTAACAAGCGTTTGAGGAGATGTTAGCGTCACTTCTATCAACAATCTGTATATTAGTCATCAATCTTTAATATTCATTCAGGGTAAACTTTTGACCCTGTATTATCGGTTACGGTTGGGTTTAGATTCTGATTATTCAACTTTTGAAATTTTTCCACAAGAACTCACACGAACTGTGTTGAATTGGTCCTAAGTATAGAGGCTTGGTGTGTTCACGGTGTGTGTCTGTTTGCCTTTGGGTGTTGACAGTGACATAATTACTCTGCCATTGGAGTAAATCTGTATTGTATAAAGAGCCATCAGAGCTTGTCTAAATAAAATAAGTGAGACGAAAAAACAGAAATTGGTTCAGAGCATCTGATAGAGATTACAGAAATACAAAACAATAAACCAACATTTTTAGACAATAACTGCTGTGTGAAAGCCACTTTAAGCAGCAGCTCTCACAGAGTTATAATTCCTAAAGCGTCACATCATGGATGTGTGTGACAGTATACGTATGATACCAGACTGCCTGATGAATCAGTGTGTTGCAGGTAGAGACGTAATCTCTCACGTGCATCATGGTTTACCGTGTGGACTCCATCTGTTTATCAAGGCTGGACAAACTTAAGAACTCAAAATGACTTCAGTGTTTTGCTTGATGTTTTCTCCTCTTTGTTTGACATTTGCAGACTGGTCACTGCAAATTTGATCAGGAGAAAGATTACATGACATCACCACATTACAATGCAATCGTCATCATCTGCAAAGCAGTTGCTCAATCTTGACCTTGTTTTAGAAAAGTCCATCACCTGTAATCACAAAGACGAAGACCTGTGGCTCTCATTTAAAAACAAAAAACCCAAACTTGACAACAGTGAAAGAAGATAGAAAAGACTTGTTACTTCTAAAAGCTGAAAATTTGGCTAATGCCTATTATTTATTTAACCTCAGGTTATTTTTTTTTGTAAACTGTGTTTTTTTATTGTGAACATAATCTGATTAATAATGAGTCTCAGCCTCTGTGTTGAGGTCGGATGAAACCAGGTGACGTGAAACAGGACCAAATAGGTTCAGACTGGCCCAATCTAAACTCCACATAGCTTTTTTTTAATTGAGCACAAAGAAAAATGAGAACTAATCATCACCTTTTCTGATGCTGGATCCACATCATCAAGACTTTCTGCACGTTGTTCTTTTAAAACGAAACCTGTTAACATGCACTCTGACATCTGTGGGAGGAATTAGAATTAAAACAGCAACTGTAACTCTGAGCAAAACACTTACTGATCAACATTAAAGTGCAGGGTAGAGTTGCACAAAAATACAAAACATATTTCAACTACTGTATGTTAAAAAAATATTCATGTAGTAACTATCTATCCCAAAAGTAGAGATTCATTTCCATGCTTCAGTTTGTTGGTGTGCTTCCTGATCCATTTTGCACCAGGTGATTTGAGGACTGACAACATGGACACTAACAAACAGAAAAAGTCATGTACAGAAACATGAAACTGATTTTACAAGATGAGAGCTATAGCTGCCTAATGACGCTGAATGGAAACATGGTTTGTATCAGATGCAGTTAACTTCCTCCAGTTTGTCTTCATCAGTCTGCTTGTCTGGTCATGTTCTAGTTTCACATTGCAACAACCTGGAGGTGGAACAATGAAGCCTCCCTGCAGGGATGTTTTGATGTTCAGTTGAGTTCAAATCCATTAATAAATTACTTTTTGCCAATCACTTCTTCAGACTGCTGGAGTGTTAGTCTGCATGAACCATCACCCCTTTACTGTCAGCTGACATTACATTCATAGAGCAGATATTCTTTTGTTTAATCATGCAAAACACCTTTTTCCACATACAATGACAGACGTTGATGAAAGAACTGTAATATTTCCTGGAAATAAAATTTAGAGGTAAATGCATTGTGATATTAATGTTAATATAATAATCACAACTCATCATTTCACTCTTAAAAAATGTTTGTCTTCAACTTATGACGTGAAGTTTTGTACTAGTATTGTTCTGATCAAATCATTCTCATGCTCCACATGTTTTTGCTCCTGCCCTGTGAGAAACAATCCAATTTGATTTTTTACATCAGTATGACGAATCAGACCTGTGTCAGATATCACCTCTGCTCCACTGGCTTCTGCAAATCAGTGGAATTGATGACAACAGTTACTAGAGTGACTTCTATCCAATCTGTGACTCTAGGTGGCTTCGGCACAGAGGTAGAGCAATCATCGACTTATCAGAGGGCTGTTGGTTCCATTACAGCGTGGGTAATGAGGTGAGGTGGCACTGAGCTGTGCCACACGTCAGATGGTGCAATCCCTTGGAAAATGTGTTGAGGGCGTGCCTCTTGTTTACTCAGTGCATGTTACTAATGCAATGCCTGATTAAAATGTTTTTAGACATTGCAGACATTTTTATCATATATACTCATTTTACAAATAATAAGTAATGTACATCACATTTGTCTGTCACTTATTTGGTGATCTGACATGAAGCGGCACAGAAAAGTGTCATTGTGTGTGCGTGCGTGTGTGTGTGTGTGTATGTGTGTGTGTGTGTGTGTGTGTGTGTGCGCACACGCACCATGGTGTATTTGGGAGCTATACCTGTACTGAACTGCTATACATTTTACATTTTTCCTTGGCCCAATATGTACCTGCTATGTGTATGAAAAGAATGCTGATAATTGATATGAAACACAATCCATCCATCCATCCTTTGTCTAGACCCTCTTCTTCTGCTGTCGCGGGTTGCGGGGTGCTGACTGGGGCTGTGAAGCAGGGTACACTCTGGGTGTGACACCAGTGCACATGTAAACAGACAAACACACATGCACACACTCACACCTACAGGCAATTCACCTGAAGAACTGCGCTGCACCACTGTGCTGCAAATGAAACAGTTTATGGGTGGCAAATATATTGGGCGCATATATTTGTAAATCTAACTGGAAGGAGTCAGTGCCTCACAGCACGTCACTGGGCAGTACATATCCGCCTCAGTACGTTTGTTTCTGTCCTTTAAAAAGAAGCTTTCTGACAGAAATTAAGAAAAAAAAGCAGATCTGGAGGATCTTCATTTGCTGACTCACCCCTACCCCATACCAGTCATACATGTCCCATTACCTGTCGACTGTGCATGATAAGATGCATAGCAACCTGCAAACTAAACATCAACAGGTTTCCCCCAGTGAAGGAGAAATATTTTGCATTAACCCAAATGATCATCACATGAGATAAATCATTCCAAACATTCATGTATTAGCACTATATGTGTTGCCCCCATTTTTATGATACGTGCTATTCAATGTGTTAAAACCACAACTGTTAATTGTTGATTTCTGAATTTCCACAAAATATTATTTTCGTTTTATTTTCAGCCAATCAGATTATATTTTCTGATCTGGGCTCATTTTGTCTTTTTTTATTCAAGAGATTTACACAGAAAAGGTAATAGTAAACAGAAAGTTGCCGTTTCAAAATTGAAATGGTAATGTATAATCCTGTAATTCGGTAAAAACGAGCGATTCATGATTTTAGGTTCTGGGTTTAATAATTTGCAGTAATAAATTTGATGCTTTAGTCCCATATTCTGAGAATGAGTAAAGCAAGAATAGGTGTGTTTTTCTGATCCAGTGCATCCTCCAAGGGACATCCGAAAAAGAAAATGCCAAGAATTATTCTAATATTTTGAGTACTTCATTAAAGAGAAGACACATAACTTTAATTCGTCACGTTTTTTCTTTATTAAAATGACTAATCAATAAATAGCAAATAATCAAATAAATAACTAAATAACAGATTTACAGTACACAACACAAAGTGTCAGTTACAGCTGGCCGAGAGCTGTGACAGTTTTTCTTGACATAGGCCAATTCAAACATACAGAACCTCCAGGAGGCCAGTGAGTGCAGCTAGAACCTATATGCATACATCACACAGGCAACAGTTCAAGTTCATTTGAGTTCAAGTTTCAGGCTTTGTAATGTTCACAGTTTTTTCTGGCTTTCTTTCTTGCTTGCTTGCTTTTGAATCCCAGCTCTTCCACTTGTCAGGAGGGCCGCTGGCAAGTGGAAGCATTGACAAGGAGCCTCCAGGTTTGAGTGGAGGGAGAACACCGCTGCCCTCCCAACACCTCCCAGGATCATCTCAGACTTCTCTGATTTGTCATCCTAGAAGCCCAGATAGACAATTAGACCAGTCTCCTGAGTCTCAGTTGTCACTTCCCAGTCTGTGGTAAACTAGAAGGGCCACCATGTAGCTCTTACCGGCGCTCTGCTTTAACGACCGGCTGGCCTCTGTCTCCTCGGTGGACATGGGGCAGACGGTGTTCTGGATGATCTGAAGGCTGGATGATTTACCATCGTCAGAACTGATAGATGAGCCAGACAGGAGGTCGGAGCAGGCGCCGGGGGGTGCGAGCTGCTCCTCCTCTGCGGTCTGGAAGGCGAAACCGTGGGAGTCCCCGGTCGGAGTGTCTGCGCTGCCCAGTGGCGCGTCGGCACAGGGCTCCTCGGTGTAGATCTGCCACAGCACCACCAGGCACAGGATGACCAACCAGCGCTTGGCCCGATTCTTCTCCGGTGGCGGGAGGTGCATGCGGACTTTAGCGGGATACATGACCCGAGTGCAGCGCTTCTTCGGCTTGATGGGCACGTAAGAGCGTACGGCAGTGGCCCGAGCCGGTATCCGCTCGAAGGTGAAGACTTCGGGTTCCGTGCTGCGGGTCGCCGTTCTGGAAAAGGCGAAGCTCTCCTGCTGTACAGTCAGAGTCATGCTGTCCGACCGTGAGTACATTTTCTTCAAGTAAGTTTGGATCTCTGCCTTTGTGTTTAATCTCTGCGCTTCTAGAAAAGTCAGATGCTCTCACCACAGCGCAGAGCTCGCTTTATATGTTCCAAGTTTAGTTGTGCTTTTAGAAACGCCCATCTACTGTTGGCCACGCCTGGTGGTTCGGGCTGATTACTCAAGTGGGAAAATAACAAGAAAATTTGCTTATTTCCACGGCTGTGGGGATCCCGTGATGCCACCGGGGCAAGGAAGAAGTGACGAGCTGTCGGGTCGCGTCCAGCATCTGATCACCAAGTGCGATTCAGTCAACCACAAATTAACATATTTTGTTCATTATCTATCACTAAGAACAAATGTCATTTAGAAAATGATTTATGTAAAAATGACCACGTGTTACTCCTGTGCTTTCTGTTACCATCAACTTCAGAAGTTGTTCACATGTAAATATGGTATTTAGGAACTAAACGGGCGTATTTCACTGTAAACACTGGACGGCTGGTCGCCCACGTATTGGGTTACTCTGGTGGAAACTTCCACATCCATATGTGGATGTGGATGTTCACATGTTTCCTGTGAATACGGTGGTCATATTTACGAATAAATGTGTCTTTTAACATCCTCCTAATTCATTACGACCTGCAGATGAGTGTCAGTTGTGGACAACATGAAGAACACGGAGTAAATCTGGCCAGAAATGTGTGTATAACATGAATTACAATCTACAGAGAGGTAAGAAAATAGTGTGAATAGTGTGAAATAGTGTGGTATTATTGGATTTTATTATCACATACATAACTCTGTCCAGCTCAAAAGACACCAGAAACAAGCTTAGAATAACTCATGCAAACTACAATAAAACCGCACTGCTTCTTTGTTTGCAAAATAATAGAAATAGTGGAGAAAAAATAAATAAATTAAAAAAATATATATATATATATATATATATATATATATATATATATATATATATATATATATATATATATATATATACTATACCGTAATAATACATGACAAATCAGTAAAGACTAAAATTAATCATATTTATTTTCCAACTGAAACAAGGTTAAAAATTACACAGATAGAATTGAATAACTGAAATTAAAAATAAAATGCTTCTTTCATTTGAAGCAAATTCTTTTCAAAGCTTCTTTATTCCTTCACATTTGATTATGATTTTAATTAATTCAAAAAATATCACCGCTTGCTAAAAAATGTACATTATGCTATGAAGTTTTTGTGATTTTCCAGTAGGTGATTTTTTTTGTCATGCTTTTTTTCTCAGTGGTGATCTGGCACATTTTGACACAGTTGTGAAAATTAAGAAAAGGAAGTTGCGCTTCCTGTGTGTCTGTGTGTGTGTGTGTGTGTGTGTGTGTGAGTGTGTGAGTGTGTGAGTGTGTGTGTGTGTGTGTGTGTGTGTGCGTACATCCGTGTGTGCGTGCATGCGTTTGTGTGTGTGTATGTTAGATCTGTTCATACTGAGATTTATAGCTTTAAATATTTTTAGCAGCTAGTAGTTCAGCAATTATCAGCAGATGAGTATGTTTTATTAACATATCTGATTATTAACACACTATCTGGTCACAATTGTCTGACATGAAACACAAATAGACTGAAATTACCACATTTACTACAAAAATCAAGCCACCTCCTCTTTTTTTTCAGCTCATTCATTAAATTCCTGTGCAGCATAGGTTAGTTTCATTGTGTTTATCCTGCAGACTCTCCTGCTGACATGTTAAAACACATCTGAACCAGTCATGTAGGATTCCGTGTAAATGAGATATGATCTATTCTCTATAAATGAGTCAATGAGGCTTCTAATGAATTAGCAGAGTCTAAAACTTTTTCAGAATGATGATCTGCACCTGTATTATTTATGTTTGGGTACGCTTTGCCTAATGGTTTAGTCCTACACACACAATGTAATTTGAAACACTGATGTCAATACGTAAATGGAGTCTTTGCCCTGACAGTAGCATCACAGATAAAGTATGGACGTCACAAGATCAATTTGGAATCACCTCGGGGTCCACAAAACAATGCAGAAGTTTTTACACATGAAGGGGTGTCATACTAACATGTTCATGAAATTCTGAAACACCTGATGGTGTTTTCCAGGAGACCGACAGCCTCGTGAGGAATCCCTTCCTCCACCTCCTCTCTTGATACTGTTTCGGATGTTTTCAGTTTCACAGAGATGTTACGTGACGCCACTACGTTTTAATTAGACAGATACTGAGCAATGAGTCAGTTTTTCACAGAAAAAGAAGATTGTGTGAATCACAAAAAAAAGTTTACATGTTTGTGGCAGCCATCTTTTTATTTAGATATGGCAGTACAGTAAAGAATCAGCAGGAAACTGGACAGATACAAACAGCTCCAATGGTAACATCAGTGTAAGAGATGTCTCTGGAAATCTGTGCATCAATCAGATAGCATGTAGTGTATGGTACTTATTAGAAATGGGACCCTGCTGCTTCCAACCATCGTTCCTTAAATCCGAATTACCCTTGAGGGTTTTTATGATAATGACAGTTATAGAGAGAATTCCAAGGTGATTTTACTTTCCTTCTTCACAGATCTACTGTTGTAAACCAGATGATTCTGTATTTTGCTTGCTGATCATTCTAATATAATTAATGCATGACATCGGCTTGACATCCTGTTTTCTTTTTCCCTTTTTTTTTTTTTTCAAAGTAAATGTAAACGCACTCCAGACCTCTCATGACAGAAGTTTCATTACTAAACATCCTGAAGTTATCCTGACTTCCTCTTTGTAGGTGAAACACCAGAGCCCACCTATTCTGCTCTGATGCTCCTTTGAAGCGGCTAAGCTAAGCTATTACAACCTCAATGATTGTAGTCAAGGCTTTAAATGTGTTTTTCTCATAAATGCTACTGTAATTCATTTCCATTTGACAATATGTCATTTGCCGTTTCAGTTTCAATCCCAATAGAGACCTTGGCGGTGAAACTTGTGTTATCATGGATGCTTAAAATTCTTGGGACAAAGTTGTATTCATATTTCTTTCAAGTCAGTTGTTAGCGTTGGCTGAAAGAATTGGAGGTATGCAAATCATCTGAAGGATGAGGAAGAATGACATCACACACATGAAGCTTTGGGAACCACACACACACACACACACACACACACACACACATACGCACACGCGCACACACACACACACACACACAATGACATTTCTAAGAAGGGTGTGAGATTCCTTCAAATGCATACATACACACATACCTGTGCTACTGAAGTGAAAACCTTTTGAGAGTTAAGAGGTGTAAGCAGTGACACACTGTTGATCCTGTTCACCACCCCTGTTTGTGTTTCATGGTGAGCAGATTCAACAGTCTGACATGATATCCCAGAGTCCTGAGCGGCGTGTCACCCTCCATTTCATGCCAGTCATTTCATCACACACCCTCTAATCTCACAACGACGAGGTTCTGGTGAATGCAGATGATTTGTTAGTCCACAGCATGTACATACAGGTTCAACAAAGTGAGAGACTGATTCATGTTTAAAAATGCAGATAGTGATTTGTGAAAACTATGAGTAGTTTCAAGATGTGTAGGAGTCTTATGTCAGTAAAGGTTCCACGGTCAGACCTTGGTTGAAGCTCACATTTATGTGAATGTGACGAGCATTCAGGGCCTTACTAACATGTTAAATAACATGTTTTACAACACAATATATATTTTAACGAAAAAGGAAAATGGTTGAAGAAATATTCAAACCAAATAAAATAATGGATCAGAGAGAACAATCACAATCTAATAAAAAACATCTGAGGAAAAAATCTAACATAATAACCAAGACTTTTTAAAATAAAAAAAAAGTACAACTTACAGCAAAACCCGGAATGTGTAACACTATGAACTCATAAAGAACACTGAGCTTGTTTAAATTAAACAATTTGAACTTGTATATTTTTGTTTTGTCAGAAAATGTTAACAATGAACAATTTTGTTGTTTTAAACTGTGCCTGAGAACCCTATAAGGTCTGTAACTGCCCCTAGAACAGGGTTCTACTGCCCGTAGCTTGTGGTCAACTGATTTTTATCAGTTCTGACACTGCAGATATTCATGTCTCTGTGCTCATGTGCTATTTTAAACTTTACGTGGGGTTCATTTCAAACAGAGACGTGAACTCACACTTCTGTCTGCAGTTATTCAAAGCTTCCACATCATTTACATTCTAGTGGACCTTTGTTAGCTCTTTTCAGTTTTATTGTATAAGATAAAATGGTTTCCAGGATTGTAAAACTTTGTTTTTCCTATTTGCATGAGTGAATGTAGGTTGAGTCAGGTTTATAATATGAACCACAGTTTGTTCAGTGATTGTTTAATGAATATTCTTCTCCATTCTATGTTTAACAGTTACCGTTTCTGATCCCTCAGACCACTGAGGAGTCATGGGCATTTGCAGTCATCAGAACCCACGAATACACACCATACACACTCGGATCAGGTTGAAACAGCATCCATGTGATGTGGGTCACTATTGTGTGATCAAAGGTCCTTTTAATTGACCCCTCCCCCTGGTCTCTGGCAGGTTGCCATGTGAAGGGGCGTACGTGCAAAACAGAGCAATGTCCAGGAACTCAGATTTCCCCCTTTGTTGTGGCTCTGCCTACTCAAAGGTCCTTCCCAGGTCACATGTTTGTATGTGTTTGTGTTCAATGGTATTTGTGCCATTCTGAAGATGGAGGGGGTTGCACAGAATGTAAAAGAACTGATGGAAATGAAACTGCTGAAAAAAACAATTTTCTGTCAAGAAATTAGTTTTTAATTTGTGTATCATTTTGTCTGTTTTTGCTTGATTAAAGAATTTTAGGTGAAGTTTGAGATCAGAAAGCATTTGAAATGTTAAGAAATAAACCTTTATGTATGTATATAATGAGTAGAATTGATGACTATGTGCATACTAACTTCATCACAGCAATATGGAAAGAAACTAATCCTGTCATAAAATTGATCACAACAATGCCTGTGGATTATCATGAGTAGCTGGGTCTGTGGAAAAGTGCATATTTGCTGTGTTTCAAATATTTGAAAGTTGTTGTTTTGGTTTTTTTTTTTGCTTTTTGAGCACTACAGCTATGATGCTATCTTTTTGAATTATATTGGAACACAAAAATCTTTATGGCAGATATCTCAAAAAATTGGTGTCTCACAAACAATCTAGAAGTACAGATAACATTACAATCGACAGGAAATGTACATGTCTTATTTTTAGGTACTGTGCCTCATTCAGTAATCTATCATTTGTGCATTGTTTAATTGTTTAAGACATTGAAACTTACCCTGATAATTTTTTTTGTGTGTTTCTGGGATGTCCAAAAGAATTCAAGATAAAGCAGCAACTTAATTCAAGTATATTTGATTGGATAAGCGAAGGATAAGGTCTGTCCAGACTTTCCACTACTACTGAATTTATCTGTATGTCCAAAGACATCATTGATAAACCTGACTAAATATGACACATTTGGTAAGCCTTTAAAATTCTTAGTAACACTGAAGAACCTGGACTTTGTGCTGCAAAGATTCATTTTTCACTCTGGACCTTTGAAAGCCTTCATAAAGATGTTCATTGTGTTTGTGTGATGAAAGGTATTCGAAGTCTTTCTGTCCTGAAAGCATTTGTCTAGAAAAGTGTTAAATCCACTCAGCAGACGTTTCTGGCCTCAAGGCTCCACTCTGGCACCAGAGCATTAGATTTCTCTGCATTTACGTCATATTGTAGCTCATTCCAATTGGACCTCAGGAGGTTGCACACAGTGGAGAGACGAATGGGAAAACTTCATAATCCAGCACGGCTGTTTCTGGCTTGAAGACAGCTGAAATGATTCCAAAGAAAGCCTCTGAACTGTCCAGAAATGTTTTGTGTCTCACAGCTAACCTTGACCTCAGGAACCTAAACAGATGACTTCCCAGCTATGAGTAACTGCTGGTCAACGTCAGCAACACTAGTATGGAGATTCAAAGTAATCCTGCGGTGTCATTTGTTTTTTTTCTCTCTTCCTGTATTACCGCTTTCAAATATATGACTGGAAATCCCATAGATTGCTTAGTTTCAGGAAGTTTGACAAAAAAAATTCCCTGTCAGTAAAATAAGAGACTTTCCTTCACATTACTCAGGGCCATGAGGCCATCAGAAAGGAAGCCTGACTTGCATACACTGAAAGTGGGTCAGAAATTGAAATTTTGAGTTGATTTAAAATCCAAATTTATATCTGTCTTATCATAACAAACAGCATGTCAGTGTTTCATTTAGCCACAGTTTTTCCTGCCTCTCTAACTCCGTAACTTATGACTAATAGTCGAAAAAGTAACATGAAAAAATATTACAACAGTGTTTCCTAAAGCAGACGACTAAATACTGAATGTTACACAAGTACTTTGAGTTCATGGTCCTTTAATGCTCTTTACATGAATTTGTGTTAGGTGGTTTATGTATCGCATCACTTCTTGTGATTCTTCTTTGTGGGCTCCAAACTGACAGTTAACAAACACTTAACGGGGAGCTGGAGCCTATCTGAGCTGACTGGGGGCAATAGGGAGGGTACACTCCGGGCACGACACCAGTGCACTGCATGGCTACTGGAGCTGCTTAAGTAGAACACAAAAATGGGGCTTTGATCGGATAATGTCTTAAAATAAAAGATTGGAACTTGAAACAGCCATGATCCTCACCGGATGTCGCCGCCCCACAGGGTTAATAAGCTGGGACAAGACCAGCCACCTTCAGAACTAAAGAAGTCTCTTGGATGACAGGCGAAACTTTCTTAACCCGAGAGGACCCACGGTGACAGCAGTGTCACAAGCGCTTTGAATGTCCGTCTCTTCGTTATAAAGCTTTATGTTTGATATTAACTCCTTAATTTCCTAAGTGACGTATACTCAACATCCTGGTATCATGACCATGTGACAGTCATGTGTCTGTAACAGAAAGTCAGTCAGTCAGTCATTTTCTTAACCGCTTAATCCGCTTACGCGGGTCGCGGGGGAGCCGGTGCCTATCCCGGCAGTCTCAGGGCGCGAGGCGGGGGACACTCCGGGCACGACGCCAGTGTACCGCGGAGCCACACAGAGACAAACAACCACTCACACACACATTCACTCCTACGGTCAATTTGGGACCGGCCAATCAACCTAAAGCGCATGCTTTTGGAGGGAGGAGGAAGCCGGAGAACCCGGAGAGAACCCACGCAGACACGGGGAGAGCATGCGAACTCCGCACAGAGCGGGACTCGAACCCGGGACCGCCGTGTTGTGAGGCGACATCGCTACCCACTGCGCCACCGTGCCGCCTTAACAGAAAGTGATCTCTCCAAAATAGTAATCCAATAATAATAAAATAATAATAAAACCAACTTTTATTGCTCTGAAAAAACTTCAGAAATGTGTGCTATATGGTCCACTTGGTCTGTGGTATAACCCACATAATTTTCCTGAAGGATAAATGGGTGTGGGTTCTCTAGGGTTAAAGTCCAGTGGATTGATTTAAAAAGCTTTGGATAATAAAGACTAAATTTATTTCAGAGACACTCTTCCTTTGCAAAGGACTTCCCTTTAAAAAAAACAAATGATTAAACAATCCGATACATATCATACAACTGTCTGATTTGTTAGGAAAATGCCAGCAGAGGTCAGTCGTCCAGTTCCTCCATCGTAAGTCAGACTGAAGGTCTTCTGTAAGTAGAGAAAGTATGTCACACCCCTTTTCCCTGTGGTTTTCTGTTTGCTGAATGCGTAACATTTTGATGGGATTATGATGATTGTGCTTTGCTAAAATTTAGCCCTTTGCGTTAGTTCACTGAAGTGGCCTATTTTTTTTGTTCTTGTTAACACATTGACAATAAACCCCACAGATATTTATACATGGAAATTCAACCCTCTATGAATGTTTGGCCAACTTGTAAGACAAGGATGAATGGAAGGTGTCTGTATATGTAGCGTTTACAAGTAATCCACAAATAAAAGTAACATAAACTTGGATTGGCTGTGGCTTTGTTGGTAGGTGCATCGTCCATTTATCATACATTCATTGGTTTGAACTACAATCCCTCCAGTCTGCATGTTGATGTTTCCTGATAGTGCCCACTGCTCTACAGGGATGGGCCAAATACAAAAACACAATTGTCTGTCTCCGATATTATTGGTGTGTTAATGGGCACTAATTATGTCTCATCTGTTTATGCTGGCTAGATGTTTTACTATGATATGACTACTATGATAGTCAACGAAGGCATTTCACCACATCCTTGGCTCAATGTTGGTGTGTCTGAGGTACAGTGCGCCCTCGCGCTTTCGTGCATCAATGATTGCGACTCCACCTCATTGCGGATTTTTAGTGGGCAGTCATGTGATACCGTATGCTCATTCTATAGGCTGATGGCATCCGGATGTACGCTCTGCTCCGTCAGTCTCGGACTTTCATGACACAAAAGTGCTTTAAACAGTCGATAAGAGTGTAGGAAGAGGTAATACAGATAGAAGGTGTTTTAATATTGGTATGGGGTTCATAAACGTTTAAATTACTGTAAATAATAAGATAAATAGATCTCGATCTATCACGGATTCCTCAATCGCGTGTGGTCCCTGGAATGGATTGACCATAAAGAACGATGGCGCGTTGTAAATCCAGAGGCTCTTCTTTGTCTATGTGACATTCTAACTTCAACAGCACCTGACAGTCACCTGGAGTTACCATTACATAACTCTGAGTTCCTTATAACCCATATTGCTAATTTTACAACAGAACTCAACTTGCTGCTGTTTTTGTCACCAGTGCCAGAAGGAAACCTGATCCGATATTGCAATGGAGAATGTGTCCTTATGTCAAGTGTGGTTGCTGGTTTGTCTGTTGACAAATGTCATGGCTAAAGAGCCCATTGTGTTGTTGATTGACAGCTGCTTTCTGAAAAGAATCTCATGTTTCCCGGAGTGTGACGAAAGCAGGATTAAATTTAGATCATTGACTGAACCGTAATAAGGTTATAAATAACCTGCAAACATTTCCTTCAAGTTTTAAAGGTGACACACTTAAAATAACTATACAGTACTCTAAATCAGCGTCTCATTTTCCTGATGATTTAGTGTATTAAAGTCATTTCAAATCATTTTAGGTCCCATACTAAATAATTTGAACTAATGTGTTGATTGTTGATTTCAAAACTATTTTTCACTTTCCCCTGCTGAATATTATGCATTTACTGTATATTGGTTTACTGGATATTGGTCAAACTGTGTGATAATGCTTGATGTGGCCTGACTCCTGGAGAATACTTTGAGAATATGTCTGTTCTGGTCCCTGGACCTACAGTCCAAAGGGCTCTCCACAGAGTCTGCACTCTAAAGGTGTCAAAATTTAATCTCATACTGTGTGATCTGCAATAAACAATCATCTATACTTCATTCATTTGTCTTCTCTGATCGTCATGTTGATAAAGACATCTCAAGTGACCGCAATTGTTCTGTTAAACGGGACTATATTTCATCTACCGTGACTGATGACTGACAGACATTAAATGAATCCATCAAAAGTAAATACAGTGCGCCCTCACGCATCAAAGCTTGCGACTCCATCTCATCGCGGATTTTTGGTAGGCAGTCACGTGATATGGTACGCGCATTCTGTTTTCTGATAGCATCCAGAAGTGCGCTCAGTTCCGTCAATCTCAGGCTTACGTAAGACACAAAAGTGCTTTAAACAGTCTATCAGAGTGTGGGAAAAGGTAATACAGATAGAAGGTGGTCTAATATCAGTATGGGTTTTTTTTTCATAAACATTTAAATTACCGTAAAGAATAAGATAAATAGTTTGTTGTTCGATCGCGGATTCCTTAATTGCGTGTGGTTCCTGGAACGCATTAACCCGCAAAGATAAAGGGAGCACTCTCATGCTGTTTTCTGAGATCGGACATAAGATACAAACCAGTGAAGAATATTAGCAGCACTGTGGATGTCCTTCAACATTCCCTCATTCTTCTGATGAGAACAGGAGTATCCTACAAGGCTTTATAGTACAAAGAGCTTTTTCTTTTGGGGAGAATTTACAACATACAATGTTTTCAGGCTTCAGAGATAGGTTTAGAATTAGGGTAGTTCAGGATAGTAATCCAACCTGCTGTTGCTGTTTATATCTTAGATGAATGAAGAAAACCTGAGCACTCTTAAAATTGCTGTTTACCTGAGTGCAGGAATGTTTCCTTCTCTTGGAAGCGGTTTCCAATTTCAGCTACAGATGTCACTGCTAACTCAAAGTACTGATTGTATCGCTGATTAAGTTGTACTTTCTGAAGAGTATTTACTGTTATTTTTAACCTGACTTAAGCTCACATGGTTTGTTTGGTTTGACATGGTGATCATTCCCTAGATCGTTGGACGGACGGATTGATGGACGGACTGACCGATACAGTATATAGACAGACAGACATAAATTTCTAATCCTAGATATTGTGTTTTATAATGTAGCCGCAAGAGGGCACAAGCCAGTGTCTTATTGTGCCGGTCCCAAGCCCGGATAAATACAGAGGGTTGCGTCAGGAAGGGCATCCGGCGTAAAACTTTTGCCAAATCAAAGATGCGAATCAAACATATGACTTCCATACCGGATCGGTCGAGGCCCGGGTTAACAACGACCGCCATCGGCGCTGTTGACCTACAGGGCGCCGGTGGAAATTGGATTACTGTTGGTCGAAGAAGGAGAGGAGGAAAGTGCGTTCGCACGAAGAAAGAGAAGAGGAACGCCAAGAGTATAGGACTAAGAGTAGGGACGTTGAATGTTGGAACTATGACAGGAAAAGGTAGAGAGTTGGTCGACATGATGCAGAGGAGGAAGGTAGACATACAGTGTGTCCAGGAGACCAGGTGGAAAGGTAGCAAGGCTAGAAGTTTAGGAGCAGGGTTCAAGTTGTTCTATCATGGTGTAGATAGAAAGAGAAATGGAGTAGGAGTTATCTTAAAGGAGGAGTTTGTTAGGAATGTCCTGGAGGTAAAAAGAGTGTCGGATAGAGTGATGAGTCTGAAGCTAGAAATAGAAGGTGTGATGTTCAATGTTGTTAGTGGGTATGCCCCACAGGTAGGATGTGAGCTGGAGGAGAAGGAGAAATTCTGGTTGGACTTTGATGAAGTGATGCAGAGCATACCTAGAAGTGAGAGAGTTGTCATCGGTGCAGACTTCAATGGACATGTTGGTGCAGGTAACAGAGGTGATGAGGAAGTGATGGGCAGGTTTGGTATCCAGGAGAGGAACACAGAAGGACAGATGGTAGTTGACTTTGCAAAAAGGATGGAAATGGCTGTAGTGAATACTTTCTTCCAGAAGAGGCAGGAACATAGGGTGACCTATAAGAGTGGTGGTAGGAGCACACAGGTAGACTACATCTTGTGTAGACGATGTAACCTGAAGGAGATCAGTGACTGCAAAGTAGTGGTAGGCGAGAGTGTAGCCAAACAGCATAGGATGGTGGTGTGTAGGATGACTCTGGTGGTGAGGAGGATGAAGAGGACAAAGACAGAGCAGAAGACGAAATGGTGGAAGCTAAAAAAGGAAGAGTGTTGCATGACCTTTAGGAAGGAGTTAAGACAGGCTCTGGGTGGTCAGGAGGTGCTTCCAGATGACTGGACAACTACAGCTAATGTGATCAGGGAGACAGGTAGGAGAGTATTTGGTATGTCATCTGGAAGGAAAGTAGATAAGGAGACTTGGTGGTGGAATGAGGAGGTACAGGAGTTCATTCAGAGAAAGAGGTTAGCTAAGAAGAAGTGGGACACTGAGAGGACTGAGGAGAGTAGACAGGAGTACAGGGAGATACAGCGTAAGGTGAAGGTAGAGGTAGCAAAGGCCAAACAAGAAGCTTATGATGACTTGTATGCTAGGTTGGACAGTAAGGAGGGAGAGACTGATCTATACAGGCTGGCAAGACAGAGAGATAGAGATGGGAAGGACGTGCAGCAGGTTAGGGTGATTAAGGATAGGGATGGAAGTCTATTGACAGGTGCCAGCAGTGTGATGGGAAGATGGAAAGAGTACTTTGAGGAGTTGATGAACGTGGAAAATGAGAGAGAACAAAGACTAGAAGAGGTGACTGTTGTGGACCAGGATGTAGCAAAGATTAGTCAGGATGAAGTGAGGAGAGCACTGAAGAGGATGAAGAGTGGAAAGGCAGTCGGTCCTGATGATATACCTGTAGAGGTTTGGAAGTGTCTAGGAGAGGTGGCAGTAGAGTTTCTGACTGGGTTGTTCAACAGGATCTTAGATAGTGAGAAGATGCCTGAGGAGTGGAGGAGAAGTGTGCTGGTGCCCATTTTTAAGAACAAGGGAGATGTGCAGAGTTGTGGCAACTACAGAGGAATAAAGCTGATGAGCCATACAATGAAGTTATGGGAAAGAGTAGTGGAAGCTAGACTAAGGGCAGAAGTGAGCATTTGTGAGCAGCAGTATGGTTTCATGCCAAAAAAGAGTACTACAGATGCAGTATTTGCTTTGAGGATGTTGATAGAGAAGTACAGAGAAGGCCAGACGGAGCTGCATTGTGTTTTTGTAGATCTGGAGAAAGCTTATGACAGGGTGCCCAGAGAGGAACTGTGGTATTGTATGAGGAAGTCTGGAGTGGCAGAGAAGTATGTTAGAGCGGTGCAGGACATGTATGAGGACTGTAAGACAGTGGTGAGGTGTGCTGTAGGTGTGACAGAGGAGTTCAAGGTGGAGGTGGGACTGCATCAGGGATCAGCTCTGAGCCCCTTCTTGTTCGCCATGGTGATGGACAGGCTGACAGACGAGGTTAGACAGGAATCTCCATGGACTATGATGTTTGCAGATGACATTGTGATCTGTAGTGAGAGTAGGGAACAGGTGGAGGAGAAGCTAGAGAGGTGGAGGTTTGTCCTGGAAAGGAGAGGAATGAAGGTTAGCCGCAGTAAGACAGAGTACATGTGTGTGAATGAGAGGGACCCAAGTGGAAGAGTGAGGTTACAGGGAGAAGAGATCAAGAAGGTGGAGGATTTTAAGTACTTGGGGTCAACAGTCCAGAGCAATGGAGAGTGGGGAAAAGAGGTGAAGAAGCGTGTCCAGGCAGGATGGAATGGGTGGAGAAAAGTGTCAGGTGTGATGTGTGATAGAAGAGTTTCAGCTAAAATGAAAGGAAAGGTGTACAAAACTGTGGTGAGACCAGCGATGTTGTTTGGTCTAGAGACAGTGTCACTGAGGAAAAGACAGGAGGCAGAGCTGGAGGTAGCAGAGATGAAGATGCTGAGGTTCTCTCTGGGAGTGACCAGGAAGGATAGGATCAGGAATGAGTACATCAGAGGGACAGCACATGTTAGAGGTTTTGGAGATAAAGTCAGAGAGGCCAGACTGAGATGGTTTGGACATGTCCAGAGGAGAGATAGTGAATATATTGGTAGAAGGATGCTGAGTTTTGAATTGCCAGGCAGGAGGCCTAGAGGAAGACCAAAGAGGAGGTTTATGGATGTCGTGAAAGAGGACATGAAGGTAGTTGGTGTGAGAGAAGAGGATGCAAAGGACAGGGTTAGATGGAGGCGGTTGATTCGCTGTGGCGACCCCTGAAGGGAAAAGCCAAAAGGAAAAGAAGAAGATATTGTGTTTTATGTTGCTGCCTGGGAAGTAATTTCAGATCGTTAGCATCCTGATATGTACATATACAGTAGATTGACAGCCACGCTCGTCAAACCTTTTGCCTGCTCGGTGATGATGTGAGGTCTTCTCCCACAACTGGTTTTAGCTTTAGTCACCTCAGGATGTGGTGACAATCTCAGAACACCTCATTCCTCACACATACCCGTGTTTGTGTGTCCATATACTGTATGGCTCAACGTACCAAAGTGATCTCGGAGGGATCTAAAGTGAGGATTATGAGCTCTCCTGATGACATCAGCTGAAATGCATGCACAACATATATGACAAAACCATCAAAGATTAAATGAAGCTTTTTCCTCATATACTAAAAGCTATGAATCAGTCATTTTGTGTACTGCTCTCTGGGGTACACTAGAAATAGCACATCAGCTATGTGCGGCAGTAGCTCAGCCCACTGGGTTTTGGGCTGCGGACCGGAGGGTCGCCGGTTCAAGACCCATGTGTACCAAAAGTTTGGAGTGTGAACTGGCAGTGGAGAGGTGCCAATTCACCTCCTGGGCACTGCTGAGGTAGCTTTGAGCAAGGCACCATCCTCTTATAAGTTGCTCATTGAGGTGCACCACTCTAGCTCTCTGCTTGTAAACACACACCAAAGCACATACACTGTATATATAAATATATATTAGATATACACATATACATACATATATAGTACCTGGGAAGGAGACTGCTTCCCTTAAAGTCCAACAACGCCACCTCCTGAGAATGGGCAGGAGGACCCAAAAAACTTTCCATTAGTGTGTTGTGGCTGACAATATATTTTCCCGCTAAGGGACAATTGAAAAGAGGCAGGTACTTTATATATCTGTATTCCAAATTTATTACTGTAACCCCCAGAAATAGTGTAAAACCAGTGAAACCATCCCTTAAAATATTGTTATGAATGGATGGTGGACTCTCCTCGGTCTAGGAAGGCTGGTTCCACAGATGCGAGACCCCTGCTACGGAGGCCCCTGGTGAGAAAAAGGTAGAGACACAGACCCAACACCAACACGAAGCATGCAATAAAAAACTCCACACACTTAAAATCTAATAAAAACTATAAAATATCACACTGTTAAAATGGTTAAAAGTACACACCAATGTTGTGTCTCACCAGTGCAATCCCCCCACAAGTTGCAAGCATCAGCGTAGTCCCGGCCTTGTACAACGGATATATTATATGGAAGACACAATTAGTTAGAACCACCAGCATTGACAGCACCCCTTACAAAAAGAAAATTCAGGAGGGCAATAATGAACAGAAAAGAATAAATACAAATTCTTCCTATGAAACAGCCTAGTTCCTTTAAGAAAAAACAACCATGTTAGATGCCAGCCTCATTAAACACAAACAACTCCGAATATATCTAAAAGTTGTGGGCCTACTTTTTGGTCTGCTCAGCTGTCTTACAGCATATTTGGACAGAAAGAGTCATGGTTCACGTTCCAAACAAACCAGCAATTTGACCAACATGTCCCAATGCGGATACATAAAATGTTAAATAAATATGTGTATTTAAGTCATTTACCTGTGCAGCCTGGCAGCTCAGGGCTCAATGAGGTAAATCCTTGATAGATTCCATCGCTGAAGTGTGGGTCCTTAAAGAAATGAGAACTACCCTGGTAAAATGAAATAAATAGGCATTAAGAAAATCAAATGGCAGTGAGTAACACACTATACCATGAAGTACCTGCAGGAAAGGGAACCCACCTTTGATGTTCCAATTAAAACACCTCATGAGACAGCCACAGCTCTGATGACAGAGGGAAAAATGATTATATCAAAACCACAGGACAAAATGTCAGATGAGGATCTGCACATCACACTCTGGTACAAAAGCACACCAGGCCCTGACGATAATTATGAAAAGAGTTTAACTAAAGCTACACCAGCAAGAATCACTGGAACTTTGTCTATTCAGGTGAAGAGGCTAATGCAGCTGCAGCAGTAAAGTTGTTGTCACCAGAGACAGAAAGCCTTATATCTCTTTGTATAAAAGCAACACAGAAAATTGGAGAGATTTGGACAAAATGTTGGTAAAAGTTGAAAATGCAGTTGATTGGGAACACACCTCTGGTACTACGGCAACTAGTACTGCCAGTGGGCTGACCAGAAAAGCATTGTTCTGGACAATCCAAGTGCAAAAAGGCTTGCACATGCACACTGAAAATCTTCTCTGTGGGCACTGACTATTCGTTCTTACAGAAGAAGAGGAAGAGCTGTTAAAAGATGTACCAGATAAATCATGGTCTAGAGGTTCCACTTATGTTGGATGTACAAATTAGACCTAAAACTGATTATAGACCTTGTGTGCGACAATATCCACTGAAAAAGGATTCATATGAAGGTATAAAACCAGTAAGTGATGATTTAATAGCTGCAGGTGTAATAAAAAAATGTAATGATTCACAATGTAATACTCCGATTTTCCCAGTAAAAAAGCAAGCACCATCTGTAGGATGGCACATGGTACAAGATTTACAAGTAGGAAATACTGCTGTCTTTCAGAGAGCACCATGCGTCCTAGACCCCTCTTCTTCTTTTCCTTTTTGGCTTTTCCCTTCAGGGGTCGCCACAGCGAATCAACCGCCTCCATCTAACCCTGTCCTTTGCATCCTCTTCTCTCACACCAACTACCTTCATGTCCTCTTTCACTACATCCATAAACCTCCTCTTTGGTCTTCCTCTAGGCCTCCTGCCTGGCAGTTCAAAACTCAGCATCCTTCTACCGATATATTCACTATCTCTCCTCTGGACATGTCCAAACCATCTCAGTCTGGCCTCTCTGACTTTATCTCCAAAACCTCTAAAATGTGCTGTCCCTCTGATGTACTCATTCCTGATCCTATCCTTCCTGGTCACTCCCAGAGAGAACCTCAGCATCTTCATCTCTGCTACCTCCAGCTCTGCCTCCTGTCTTTTCCTCAGTGACACTGTCTCTAGACCAAACAACATCGCTGGTCTCACCACAGTTTTGTACACCTTTCCTTTCATTTTAGCTGAAACTCTTCGATCACACATCACACCTGACACTTTTCTCCACCCATTCCATCCTGCCTGGACACGCTTCTTCACCTCTTTTCCCCACTCTCCATTGCTCTGGACTGTTGACCCCAAGTACTTAAAATCCTCCACCTTCTCGATCTCTTCTCCCTGTAACCTCACTCTTCCACTTGGGTCCCTCTCATTCACACACATGTACTCTGTCTTACTGCGGCTAACCTTCATCCCTCTCCTTTCCAGGACAAACCTCCACCTCTCTAGCTTCTCCTCCACCTCGTCCCTACTCTCACTGCAGATCACAATGTCATCTGCAAACATCATAGTCCATGGAGATTCCTGTCTAACCTCGTCTGTCAGCCTGTCCATCACCATAGCGAACAAGAAGGGGCTCAGAGCTGATCCCTGATGCAGTCCCACCTCCACCTTGAACTCCTCTGTCACACCTACAGCACACCTCACCACTGTCTTACAGTCCTCATACATGTCCTGCACCGCTCTAACATACTTCTCTGCCACTCCAGACTTCCTCATACAATACCACAGTTCCTCTCTGGGCACCCTGTCATAAGCTTTCTCCAGATCTACAAAAACACAATGCAGCTCCGTCTGGCCTTCTCTGTACTTCTCTATCAACATCCTCAAAGCAAATACTGCATCTGTAGTACTCTTTTTTGGCATGAAACCATACTGCTGCTCACAAATGCTCACTTCTGCCCTTAGTCTAGCTTCCACTACTCTTTCCCATAACTTCATTGTATGGCTCATCAGCTTTATTCCTCTGTAGTTGCCACAACTCTGCACATCTCCCTTGTTCTTAAAAATGGGCACCAGCACACTTCTCATCCACTCCTCAGGCATCTTCTCACTATCTAAGATCCCGTTGAACAACCCAGTCAGAAACTCTACTGCCACCTCTCCTAGACACTTCCAAACCTCTACAGGTATATCATCAGGACCGACTGCCTTTCCACTCTTCATCCTCTTCAGTGCTCTCCTCACTTCATCCTGGCTAATCTTTGCTACATCCTGGTCCACAACAGTCACCGCTTCTAGTCTTTGTTCTCTCTCATTTTCCACGTTCATCAACTCTTCAAAGTACTCTTTCCATCTTCCCATCACACTGCTGGCACCTGTCAATAGACTTCCATCCCTATCCTTAATCACCCTAACCTGCTGCACGTCCTTCCCATCTCTATCTCTCTGTCTTGCCAGCCTGTATAGATCAGTCTCTCCCTCCTTACTGTCCAACCTAGCATACAAGTCATCATAAGCTTCTTGTTTGGCCTTTGCTACCTCTACCTTCACCTTACGCTGCATCTCCCTGTACTCCTGTCTACTCTCCTCAGTCCTCTCAGTGTCCCACTTCTTCTTAGCTAACCTCTTTCTTTGTATACACTCCTGTACCTCCTCATTCCACCACCAAGTCTCCTTATCTACTCTCCTTCCAGATGACACACCAAATACTCTCCTACCTGTCTCCCTGATCACATTAGCTGTAGTTGTCCAGTCATCTGGAAGCACCTCCTGACCACCCAGAGCCTGTCTTAACTCCTTCCTAAAGGTCATGCAACACTCTTCCTTTTTTAGCTTCCATCATTTCGTCTTCTGCTCTGTCTTTGTCCTCTTCATCTTCCTCACCACCAGAGTCATCCTACACACCACCATCCTATGCTGTTTGGCTACACTCTCGCCTACCACTACTTTGCAGTCACTGATCTCCTTCAGGTTACATCGTCTACACAAGATGTAGTCTACCTGTGAGCTCCTACCACCACTCTTATAGGTCACCCTATGTTCCTGCCTCTTCTGGAAGAAAGTATTCACTACAGCCAACTACAGCCAAGTCAACTACCATCTGTCCTTCTGCATTCCTCTCCTGGATACCAAACCTGCCCATCACTTCCTCATCACCTCTGTTACCTGCACCAACATGTCCATTGAAGTCTGCACCGATGACAACTCTCTCACTTCTAGGTATGCTCTGCATCACTTCATCAAAGTCCAACCAGAATTTCTCCTTCTCCTCCAGCTCACATCCTACCTGTGGAGCATACCCACTAACAACATTGAACATCACACCTTCTATTTCTAGCTTCAGACTCATCACTCTATCCGACACTCTTTTTACCTCCAGGACATTCCTAACAAACTCCTCCTTCAAGATAACTCCTACTCCATTTCTCTTTCTATCTACACCATGATAGAACAACTTGAACCCTGCTCCTAAACTTCTAGCCTTGCTACCTTTCCACCTGGTCTCCTGGACACACAGTATGTCTACCTTCCTCCTCTGCATCATGTCGACCAACTCTCTACCTTTTCCTGTCATAGTTCCAACATTCAACGTCCCTACTCTTAGTCCTATACTCTTGGCGCTCCTCTTCTCTTTCTTCGTGCGAACGCACTTTCCTCCTCTCCTTCTTCGACCAACAGTAATCCAATTTCCACCGGCGCCCTGTAGGTCAACAGCGCCGATGGCGGTCGTTGTTAACCCGGGCCTCGACCGATCCGGTATGGAAGTCATATGTTTGATTAGCATCTTTGATTTGGCAAAAGTTTTACGCCGGATGCCCTTCCTGACGCAACCCTCTGTATTTATCCGGGCTTGGGACCGGCACAATAAGACACTGGCTTGTGCCCTCTTGCGGCTACATTGCGTCCTAGACCCCTGCACCTTGCTAAATGCACTCAGACCAGATGCCAAAGTGTACACTGTTGCAGACATCAGTAATGTATTTTTCTCTATACCTGTTGATACAAACAGACCGTTTTGGTTTGCATTTATCTTTGGAGGCCAGATATATATATATACTTGATTGCCCTAAGGATATTGTGAGAATTCAACCATTTACTGTCAGGCGATGAGTGCCAGCATGGCAAAATTTCAACCTCCAAAAAATAGCCAAATCCTGATTTATGTGGTTTTGTTAGCATCACCTGACAAAGAAACATGCAAAAGAGACATAGTGGCTTTATTGAAACATTTGGCTGAGGAGGGACATAAAGTGAGTACAAATAAATTACAGATGTGTAAACAGGGGTCGGGTGTGCTGCCATATGGATGGCAGTGACGACAGGGGGTCACGACGGCCCAGACCCGGGCGGCAAAAGCTGGGTTTGGGGATGTGGAATGTCACCTCACTGGTGGGGAAGGAGCCAGAGCTTGTCTTGGAGGTGGAGCGTTACTAGTTGGATGTGGTGGGGCTCACCTCCACGCATAGCCTCGGTTCTGGATCCAAACTCCTTGATAGGGGTTGGACCTTGTTTTACTCCAGAGTTGCATCAGAAGTGAGGCACGGGCAGGTGTGGGGATACTCACAAGCCCCTGGCTGAGCAGGGGCTTGTGAGTATCTGTGTTGGAGTTTACCCCACTGGATGAGTGGGTCGCCTCCCTATGCCTTAAGGCTGTGGGAGGGAAAACTCTGACTGCTATTTGTGTGTACACACCAAATATCAGCTGAGAGTATTCGGCCTTCTTGGGGTCCTTAAATGGGGTCCTTGATGGGATTCCTGTCGGGAACTCCATTGTTCTCCTGGGGGACTTCAATGCACACGTCGGCAATGATGGAGACACTTGGAGGGACGTGATTGGGGGGAATGGCCTCCCTGATCTAAACCCAAGCGGTGTTATGTTGTTGGACTTCAGTGCTAGTCATGGATTGTTCATAACTAACACCATGTTCGAACACAAGGATGCTCATAAGTGTACCTGGTACCATAGCACCCTGGGTCGGAGGTCAAAGATCGATCTTGTGATCGTATTATCTGACCTTCAACCGTGTGTTTTGGACACTTGGATGAAGAGAGGGGCAGAGCTGTCAACTGATCACCACCTGGTGGTGAGTTGGGTCCGTTGGCGGAGGAAACCTTTGGATAGACTAGGTACGCTCAAACGAGTAGTGCAGGTGAACTGGGAACGTCTGGAAGAGGACTCTGTCCATGAGCCCTCAATTCACACCTCCGAAGGAGCGTCTCGTGCATCCCTGTGGAGGTTGGGGGCATCGAACCTGAATGGTCAATGTTCAAAGCTTCCATTGCTGAAGCTGCAGCTGAGAGCTGTGGTCTCAAGGTCTTGGGTGCCTCAAGGGGCGGTAACCCTCGAACACCATGGTGGACCCCGGTGGTCAGGGAAGCTGCCTGACTGAAGAAGGCGGCCTTCTTGGGCATACAGAGGCAGAGCTGGAGGATGATGGAGGATTTGAGTCAGTCTCTCTGGACAAAGTTACCGAGGTAGTTAAACAACTTCACGGTGGCAAAGCCCTGGGTATTGGTGAGATTTGCCCGGTAATGCTGAAGGCTCTGGGTGTTGAGGGGCTGTCATGCATGACACGCCTCTTTAACATTGCGTGGAAGTCTGGGACAGTGTCGAAAGAGTGGCCGACTGGGGTGGTGGTTCCTCTTATAAAAAGGGGGATCAGAGGGTGTGTGCCAACTACGGGGGCATCACACTCCTCAGCCTCCCTGGGAAAGTTTACTCCAGGGTACTGGAAAGGAGGGTCCGGCCGATTGTCGAACCTCAGATTGAGGAGGAACAATGTGGGTTCCGTCCTGGTCGTGGAACAACAGACCAGCTCTTCACTCTCGCAGGGATCCTAGAGGGGGCTTGGGAGTAAGCCCATCCAGTCTACATGTGTTTTGTGGACTTGGAGAAGGCGTACGATTGGGTCCCCAGGGATATACTGTGGGAGGTACTGCGGGAGTATGGGGTGAGGGGGCCTCTCCTCAGGGCCATCCAATCCCTGTACGCCCAAAGTAAGAGCTGGGTTCAGGTTCCCAGCAGTAAGTTGGACTTTTTCCGAGTAGCTGTTGGCCTTCGCCAGGGCTGCGCTTTATCACCAATTCTGTTTGTGATTTTCATGGACAGGATATTGAGGCGTAGTCATGGTGAGGAGGGGTTACAGTATGGTGTGATGAGGATTGCATTATTGCTTTTTGCAGATGATGTGGTCCTGTTTTCGTCATCGGCCTGTGACCTGCAGCACTCACTGGTCTGGTTTGTAGCAGAATGTGAAGCGGCGGGGATGAGGATCAGCACCTCCAAATCTGAGGCCATGGTCCTCAGCAGGAAGCCGGTGAACTGCCTTCCGAGTGGGGAATGAGGTCCTTCCACAAGTGAAGGAGTATCTTGGGGTCCTGTTCACGAGTGAGGGAACAAAGGAGCGAGAGATTGAATGCAGAAATGGGGCAGCAGGAGCGGTATTGCAGTCGCTTTACCGCACTGTTGTCACAAAAAGGGAGCTAAGCCGAGAGGCAAAGCTCTCCATCTACCGTTCAATCTTCGTTCTTACCCTCACCTATGGTCATGAGGGATGGGTCATGACCGAAAGAACGAGATCGTTCTACAAGCAGTGGAAGCGGTGGAAATGGGCTTTATCAGGTGGATAGCTGGTGTCTCCCTTAGAGATAAGGTGAGAAACACTGCTGTTCGCAAGGGGCTCAGAGTAGATCCGCTGCTCCTTCGCGTGGAAAGGTATGGGCATCTGGAACGGATGCCTCCGGGGCGCCTCCCTTAGGGAGGTGTTTCTGGCACGTCCAGCTGGGAGGAGACCTCGGGGCAGACCCAGGACCAGGTGGAGGGATTATATCTCAATACTGGCCTGGGAACGCCTTGGGATCCCCCAGTCAGAGCTGGTGGATGTGGCTGGGGAAAGGGAAGTTTGGGGCTCCTTGTTGAAACTGCTGCCCCCGCGACCCGATTCCAGATAAGCGGTGGAAGATGGATGGATGGATGGAGGGATGAAGATGTGTAAACAACAGGTGAAATACTTTGGACATAATCTGAGTGCAGGAGGAAGAACAATAGTAGAAGATAGAAAAACTGCAGTTCTTCAATCACCTAAACCACAAAATAAAAAACAGATGATATTTTTTTAGGTCTGACAAATTATTGCAGAAATGAGGTGCCAAATTATACAGAAATAACCTCACCTTTGAGTAAAATGATGTATGACGAAGACCTTAAAATGACAGTAGAGGCTGAAGATGGTTTTTGTAAAATAAAGCAAACTCTGGTATCTTGCACTGCATTAGCCTTGCCAGATTATCAGTAAACCTTTTATTCAAACTGTAGATTGTAAAGGACATTTTAGTACCACAATGTGGAGATAAAATGAAGCCAATAGCATATTTCTCATCTAAATTGGATAGTGTAGCATGTGGATTGCCACACTGTGTTAAAGCAGTCATTGCAGCATCCATGGCTGTGGAAACAAGCCCTATGATAGTCTTGTTTCATCCTTTAATTCTGAGAGTACCACATGCTGTCTCTGCTCTGCTCCTGCAGACAAATATGATGTTTTTATCACCTGCAAGACATCTGTCTTGCATGGTAACATTGTTATCTCAGCCTCATTTGACTATCGAAAGGTGCACAACATTAAATCCAGCTACATTTCTACCACTTCCTGAAGGCGGCATTAAACACGATTGTCAGGAAGTAGCAGAAAAGACAGCTAAAAGCAGAAGTGATTTAAAAGACCAACAACTCGAAAAAGGAGAAGTGCTATTTGTAGATGGCTCCTCTCAGAAAAATGAACTAGGAAAAACACAAACAGGATATGCAGTAGTAACACAAAAAACGTATAAGTAAAACCTTTTGAACTTCTCCAACCACCCACGCAATGCCTTAAATGTAAACTTAAACTCCTTAAACTTCCTTTTGTTTTAATTACGTGGCAATTGAAGATGCATTACGGCCATATTCTTTGACGAGATCAACCAAACGCATCCTTTTTTCATGCTTTTCTATTATCTCTTGCATTGTTTGTATGGACAAAAAAACTCTTTTCTTTGTCTTTTCTTTTCCTCTTTTCTCCGTCACTTTCTTGGGGTCAATAGCGAATACTCAAAAAGTTAATACAGTATATTTGCGCAAAACTATCAGAACACCTCGGGTCGAGGGCCGAATGACGAGGACCCTGCATAAACACCGATCTAGCTCCACACATAGGTCCCTCTTAGCCAATGGGATGCCAGGAAAATACTAGGTAATAGCCAATGGCAGAGCAGCTATGAGAATGTTGTGTTCAGGAACCTGTGGGAGCTGTGAGTATCAGCCCATACTGTATTTTTACCTTTCGTAAATAGAAATTTCTTTCGTAACTAGAGGCAATATTTTCCTTCTGAGAAATTTCGTAAGTAGAAAATTTCATAAGTACAGACATTCATAAGTAGAGGTATCACTGTAGTTCGATATCTCTGTCAGAATCAGATTCATATGAAGATACCTGGGATGAGTTGCTAGATATCCGCAGAAATCCTCAGCAGACATCGGGTGGTAATTATCCAGGATAATCACCCCTCCCCCCCAGGTGGGTTCACAGGGAACTCGCTCAGTATCTGATGATGATGACAACGTTTTTGGCAATATCCTGATAAATAATAGTGAAAATCTCGGCTCGTTACCTTGTCGCTTGCTTTATCCGCATTGACATGGGTTCACCCCGTTGTCTACGGTTGCGTCATTTCTGCGGTCATGGCACGCTCCGTAACTTAAATTTAGTTTTACTAAGTCCCTGTTGCTCATAAAAAAATTAAAATGCCACCAAACCTTTTTTTACTTAATTACTTCAAATACATACCTAGTTCATTTTGACTTTACTGACCTTTTAAAGGTTTTTAGGTGCGCCATATAATGTGGAAAATACTGAAAGTGGGAAGGATCACATCAGGTATTGCTAATGACCCCCACCGCTGTGAAAGTTGCAGAGAGATCAACCTGGGTTTATTCAACACATGGTAAAAAAGGTTATTTTGGCTGAAAGGTTCGATAGGGGAGATGACCAAAAGATTAATAATAGGGTGGATCCAGACATGAAGAGACTGGTGAGATCCAAAAGTCAGTGAAGATCTTACGAGTCACCAATCCTGTTAGAGGGCATCATATTTCAGTCAAAATGACCCCAAAATGACCCCAAAATGGGGGTCATTTTGGGGTCATTTTAGGCTATAAGATGTTGGACATGGATAATATCCTGGACGTATAACAACTCAATTACTTTCACAGTGTCTCCCAATACTACCACCTCTGTAGATATTCCTATAACAGCGTTGAAAGGATTTCAGGGTAGAACAGAAACTTCCGGTAAAGATTGGCCAGACTATTGGTGGTGTACGATTAACACAAATGTAGACAGGATCAATTACATCCACTTTAATGTTCAAAAACTGGTGAACTGGACACAGAGTGGGTTTGAGGCAGTTCATAATCAGCTATCAGCAACCTCCCTTATGGCATTCCAGAACAGAATAGTCGTGGACATGTTGTTAGCAGAGAAGAGAGGGGTTAGCTCTATGTTTGGGGAGCGGTGCCGCACTTTCGTCCCCAATAATACAGCTGCTGACAGAAGCCTCACCAAAGCTATAGAGGGACTTACTTTTCTAGTTTTTTTAATTTTATACACTGTTATAATCCCTGAAGGAAAATTAAGAACGCACACTCTATTTTTTGTCAGTCGATCACACGCATGCATATTGGTGTGTACAGGCCCCTGTAATACACACAACAACACACAAGGGGCCTGTAAGCATGCAATGGGAGGTAGAGTGGCGGGCAGCCCCTTTGTGGAGCGCCCAAATGAGCAGCTTGGGAGGGGGATGGCAGTCGGCAGTGCTCCGAGGGTGAGCTGACACCTCCCACTGTCAGCTCACACTCTGGATTTTTTTGGGGGCAGGAGCGGGAATCGAGCAGCCGATCTTGGAGCATTGGACGACCTGCTCTACCGCCCGCTTTACCATTGAGCCACTGCCGCCCCCACTATTAGGACTCTCAATAGCAAAATGAAGGAACACTCTGGTGTTGACACTTCCATGTGGGATTCATGGACAAATGCTTTTGGAAAGTATAGAGCCTTAGCGACCTCAGTTTTAGTCTCAATTGCAGTTTTCTGCGTTCTCTCGTTAACCGTTTGATCACCACAGCTATTTCACCTATGGAAGAAAGCATGGCTCAAATATATCTTCTGCTTGTTGCTGATGGCTATGATGGCTACAATGACGATGAAGATAATGAATTAGATCTATAAATATGATCTCTGCAGTGATGTGCGGTCAGGGGAGGCAGGTGAGGCACGGCCTCACCACCTGCCATAATGAGGGGAAAAAAAAGAAAATTGGAAGAAATAAATTAAATGGTTATATTTATCCAGTGATGTGTATTATAAATTTATTTTCTATTCAACCTCACCAATTTTATGTTATTTTTACTCAAAATCGCTAAATTTTCATATTTACCGCTGAAATACTGATCAGAGACCTGCGGTGAGGCACCATCCAGCCGAGCCTCTCCATGGATTGCGCAATGGATCGACTAGCTGTGCTGGCATGCTATACAGTGAGACCGTAATGCTATCTCTCTATGTTTCTATTAAAATGTTCAAACACGTTTGCTCTATGAACTAAATTTCCATAATTTAGCTAATGTATATAATGTACAGTGTTTTTTGTCAGTAACTGCATGAGTGTCAAGTCTTTCTTGAGTTGAGCGGTCCTGAAACCGCTGGGAAAAGGCACTACGTGAGGCACAATGCTGTCATGTCTCTTTGGTAGGGGGCGCTGGTGATCCCAGGGATTCGGCCAAGAAGTCTTCTTCCTTGGCCATAGAAGAAGTGACAGCAAACTACAATCTGTCAGTGAGTCAAGTGCAGCCATCCATTTGTTTTCCGCTCACCTTGCCTTACTATGTAATTTTTTTTGCTGCTTTTGTTCAGAAGGAGCGGCGCATGGACTTCATTTATAAGTAAATGTAACATATAAACAAATATGTAGGTAACAACATAACGTATTTTTTAATCAAATGTGCTTATTTGTGTGTTACAGTTTGTAGGTGTAAATAATTCTGCTCTGAGACTTTAAAAATAACCCACTCACTGTTGATAATTAAATGGTGAATAAGCTAAACTGTAGGTTCATATGTTTGTAAATCTAATTATGATGAGATCAGTGTCTCACCAGCCATGAACCTCACTGCATGTCACTGGATCTCTGAGTGTATGTTTGTGCTCATAAAAATGATCTGGCAGCTGAAAATCATCATGAAGAAGCTGATACAGTAATATGAGGATTTGAGCAAATATGTGATAAAAAGGAGGAAAATGTTAGAATGTACATTTTATCTCGTATTTACTCATTAATATCCTTTTATTGTTTATACTGCATACCATGACCATATAAATGTGTGTGTGTGTGTGTGCGTGCGTGCGTGCATGCGTGCGTGCGTGCATGCGTGCGTGCGTGTCTTGCTATGCATTGAGTTATGTTTCAGAGAGATGGCATTAACGATGGAAAGGTCATGGAAGGTCGGAGAGATTGCAACTGGCGACTCGATCAAGATGTGACCTTTGAACTGCCGAAGGGTGAAGGAATGTGTATGCCTCTTGTTTTTAAGGAAAGAATACCATAACAAGAAGGAGTTATTACTCTGTTATGACACCATGCCATATGTGTTGCATTACTGCTGTTTTCTATCCCCCATCCTTTAGAAATATATTGCAAACAGGGAACGCCCAAATGTAATAAAAAGTAAGGATTCGGATGAGATTCTCAGAGCGGGTTGGAGATCTGTAACTGAGCATATCTCTGTCCGTTCTCCTCGTGAGCAAAAAACATCCTCTTTGTGAGGATGTTTTCAATGTTCTGGATTGTTACAACCTGACACTCATCCGCTCTGTATCTTACGAGGAGAAGTTGAAGAACCTTCTTCATTTCAGTCAGTGTCCAAGAAAAGGAAAAATCCCTTCATCAGTTTTAGTGTGAGATCCTGCTGCCTAAGCATGTTGTTCATAATAGATCCTCTGGTTTTGTCTTTCACTTTTGGATCTTATTACAAAGTAGATGGTCAAAATGCCATTGCACTAGATATTTACTTGGTAGTTGGGGCAAATCTGTACTTTCTTCTTGGTGGAGCATGGTAGGATATAATGTAAGTCACCAATTATGATATTGTTTCAGATAAATACATTGAAAAGTTCCTTCACAAGCCATTGTTAATTTATTTGTGTAACTGATTTGTGTAACTGTAAGGCAATGGATTTTTTCATACAGTGAGTTAAACATTCATTCATTTTCTATACCTGCTTCTTCCGCTGTCCCAGGCTGCTGGAGCCTTTCCCAGCAGACTTATGGAGACAGAAAATCACACATGCACACACTCAGACCTACGCGCAATTTGGGACTGGCCAATTTGCCTGAGGTGCATGTTTTTGGAGGTAGGAGGAAGCTGGAGAAACTGGAGAGAACATGCAGGCTCTGCAAAGAGCGGGAGTCAAACCAGGAACTGCCTTGCTGGGCAGCGACAACGTGACCCACAGCGCCACCGTGCTGCCCTATAAGTTAAAGAGAATCAGAGTGAATCAGAGAATCTGAGTTTTTATTTGTCATACTGACACACGTTTCCACAGTTGACAGCACGAAATATGTCTCTGGAGGTCCCAGTAAGCCCGGTCGATAAATAAGATAAATAAGTTAAGAGGAACTAGTTAAAAAAGTTTAAAAAATGCAAGATAAATAAGTTAAGAAAACCTAGAGAATAACAAAAAGTTAAAAATATAAGATAAATAAGAAAAGAGAACAAAGAAAAGTTAAGATCTAAGATATATAGTAGAAGTTTAAAGTGTCTGGACAGCAGAATGTAGTTCACACAACAACAACAACAACAACAACGCAGCAGCTCAAGTGTGTAGGCGCTCCATATATTGCACTTGAAGAAGCACCATTTTGCACTGAATCCCCATGTATCTGTGGTGACACACGGGGGTGAGGGTGTGAGGGTGACTACAGAGCACCACAGGAGTTCAGCTGTCTAACAGCTTCTGGAAAGAAGCTGTTCCTCAGCCTGGTGGTCCTACTCCGGATGCTCCGTAGTCTCCTGCCTGAGGGGAGGGGTTGGAATAGATAATTCCTCAGCTTCCTGAGGAAGTAGAGCTGCTGGTTTGCCTTCCTGAGCAGGTAGGAGGTGTTACAGCTCCAGGTGAGGTCCTCAGTGAGATGAACCCCCAAGTACCTGTAGCTGGAGACCACCTCCACAGCTGCTACTCCGATGTGCAGGGGGGGAGGGGAGTGTCTTTTCCTCCTGAAGTCCACCACCATCTCCTTGGTCTTCCCCACGTTGATGCAGAGGTTGTTGCGTCTGCACCAGTGCACCAGGTGCTCCACCTCCTCTCTGTATTTGGACTCATCCTTGTTCCGGATGCGTCCCACCACTACTGTGTCGTCTGCAAACTTTACTGTATGACAGCTCGGGTGTTTCGCTGAGCAGTCATACGTCATTAGGGTGAACAGGAGGGGGCTGAGCACACAGCCCTGTGGGGAGCCTGTGCTGAGGGTGATGGGGGAGGAGACCGTGTTCTTAATCCTGACAGTCTGTGATCTGTCTGCCAGGAAGTCCAGGACCCAGTTGCCTGTGGTGGCAGACAGTTCCAGCTCTGTCAGTTTCTGCACCAGGGTCTGGGGGATGATGGTATTGAAGGCACAGGTGAAATCCAGGAAGAGCAGGTGGATGTAAGAGTCCTTGCTCTCCAGATGTGTGAGGGATGTGTGGACCACAGAGGAGATGGCGTCATCGGTGGAGCGGTTCCTCCTGTAGGCATATTGGTGGGGGTCCACCGCTATGTCTACAGAGTCTTTAATGTGCGCCATGACCAGCTTCTCGAAGCACTTCATGACTATCTGGGTGAGGGCCACCGGCCGATAGTCATTAAGCTCCTTCACCGAGTGGCCTTTGGGGACCGGGACGATGGTGGCAGACTTCAGGCAGCTGGGGACCATTGCTAGCTGCAGTAAGGTGTTAAAGATGTCTGTTAACACCTCTGCTAGCTGGTGGGAACAGTTCTTCAACAATCTCCCTGGGACGCCGTCGGGGCCTGCAGCCTTGCGAGGGTTGATCTTTTGCAGGGTCCTCCTCACATCCTCTGTGGTCACACTGAGAGGCGTGTCATCGGGGGGTGTTAGTTTGGTGCTAGGTGGGTGTTGGGATCCTCAAAACGGGCATAAAACTTATTGAGGGCATCTGCTAGGGAGGGGTCTGTCGGGCCCTGTGCATTCCTGGTGTTGAGGTTGGTTATGCACTTGGTGCCCTTCCACATGCTCCGTGGGTCCCCTGAGGTCAGGTGACCCTGGATCTTCTTAGCATAAGTGGATTTGGCCTCCTTTATGCCCCTATCCAGAGCCCTCCTCGCTGCCCTTAGTGCCTCTGCCTCCCCCGCCCTGAACGCAGCATCCCTGGCCTTCAGCAGAGCTCTCACCTCTGCATTCAGCCAGGGCTTCTGGTTTGGGTAGACGGTGATCGTCTCGGTGTCGGTCACATCGTCCGCACACTTGGAGATGAACCTGAGGACAGAGGAAGTGTATTCCTCCAGGTTCACCTCTCCCCCCTGTGTGGCCGCCTCCCTGAACATCTGCCAGTCTGTGTGCTGGAAGCAGTCCTGGAGCACCGGGGCCGCATCCTGGGGCCACACAGTGACGGTGCTCCTCGTGGGTTTGAGTGATTTCACCCTGGGACGATATGCTGGGGCCATCAGGATGGAGATGTGGTCTGATAGGCCGAGGTGTGGTCGGGGGAGGGACCTGTATGCGCCGCGCAGGTTGGTGTATACACAGTCCAGCGTGTTGTCCCCACGTGTGGGGATGGTGACGTGCTGGTAAAAACTGGGCAGTGTGTCCGTTAGTTTAACGTGGTTGAAGTCTCCTGCTACCACGTAAAACGCCTCCGGGTGCCTGGTCTGCAGTGAGCTGATGGTGTTGTGCAGCTCACGTAATGCTTCGCTGCCGTTAGCGTTAGCATTAGCACCCGGCGGGATGTAAACAATGGAAGAAATAAAATAAATAATTAAAGAACTAAAATAAAATTTATTCAACTATAACGGCCAATACTGGTTAGGTTTTGATTCATCTATGAAAATACAAAGATAAAGTGGAAACGTTTAAGGCTGTAGGGGTTTATGAATCTATATTGACTTGATTTTTGTTGTGATCTTCATGCGATAAAATTATCAAAATACACCTTACAGATGTATTCAGAGGTACTACTCTATGCTCCCTGTTGTGGAAGAGGATGAGACCGATTTACATATGGAGCATGCTGCATCTGATCGCAGAAAATCGATTGTTTTGCTATTTGCTGTGAAACTCAAGCACCACCACCACCAGCGCAGTCAAAACAAGCAAATGTCTGGACTTCTCCAAAGAAACTTCATAAAAGGTGAGACCAGTGACAATTTTTATCCCTCCTAGAACTGCCATAAGACCACCAAACAGAGCACTGCCAACACCACAATCCCATACAGGTCCAACTTCAACAATCTATCACACGGTATGTTCCAATCCACAAACAATGCCCCAATGCTGCCCCTCTCATAGTTACCTTAATTGGCTTTCATCATGCATTTACAGTAGTTAGTTGTATTGTGGTACACTATCTCAACCTGTGTTAGCTGGTTACCTATAACGTATAAATAATGCAACATCACCAGCATTTAATGCAACCTGATTCTGTCCAAGGCTCAGGTACTTTATTTTTTATTAATTTTATTTGTTTAGCACATGTTCAGTACGAGTACAAAAATTGTGCAAGGTGGGAACGAAGCCTTATTAGACTTGTACAGAGTCCCACACCTGCCTGTATCAAATTCAAGACATGCAGGCTAAACAATCAACTGAAGAAAACAACAAAAAATTGCGTGTTAATTCCAAAAAGAAGAAGGCAGCAAAGACAAATCACGCACAATCAGTACAAAAAATGGATTAACAAATCTGTCAGAAGAACAAATGCAAAGATCAGGAAGACAGAAGGTATTTTTTAAGACAATTTTTGAAAACAGAGAAGGAGGATATTGATCGCAGTGTTGGGATTAATTCACTCCAGAGCTTAGGACATCAACCATGCTGGTAGATTATTTTCTTGTCAAAGTTAAATGAATAACTTTGTCTGTGGTCGGGAACAGACTACATGTGTTTTCTGTATTGGCTACTATGGCCAATACAGAAAACCACAGTGGGTTTTACCAAGTGGAATGTCACCAGCTGTGTGACACACAGCTGGTGACAGCCCACAGTATCCATTTTCTACAAAATATCAGGAAATGTCCAACCACTACACAAGATTACACTGAACATCCAGAGCACATCTTAAGTCAGAGCTCTTGTTTCTAACACAGTGCCTCAACATGCTAGAACTCACACGAAACAACTTTCATTTGCTTGTCTTGCTTTCATGACAAAAAAGGGGGCGGCAGTGGCTCAGTGGTAGAGCGAGCGTTAGAGCGGGTCGTCCAATGTTCTGAGATCGGTGGTTTGATTCCCGCTCCCACCCAAAAAAACACCCGGATGTGAGCTGACAGTGGGAGGCGTCAGCTCACCTCTGGAGCACTGCCGAGGCGCCCTTGAGCAAGGCACCGTCCCCGTTACAAGTTGCTTATACGGGCGCACCACAAAGGAGCTGCGCGCCACCTCCATGCGTACAGGCCCCCTTTGTGTGTCGCTGTGCTCAGGGCCTCGACATACTTACATATGCATAGTATTCAAACTAACTAGAGTGTGCCACTAATTTTGCTGCGGGGATCAGAATCAGTATATAAAATTACAAAAAAAAAATTACAAATCACAAAAACGGTTGGATTTGCTGCAGTTGATAGTAGTACACACTAGGTGGCAGAGGAGTGCCAGAATGGGTCAAATCTTATTTAATTTTTATTTTTAATTAAATTCAATTTAACTTAATTTGCCCCTCTAATTTAATTTGCCACCCTATGATTACATTAATAATCAATATTATAATTCATTCATTTTCTTACCCACTTCATCCGCTTGTGCGGGTCACGGGGAGCTAGAGCTTATCCCAGCTGGCATAGGGCGTGAGGCGGGGCAAACAATGCCAGTGCACCGCGGCGCTTGATATTATTAATAATATATCATTAGTATATAATATCATAGCGTATCCTATCATGATCATATTATATATCATCATCTCTTCAGGAAGAAGAGATCAAGAAGGTGGGGGATATTAGGTACTTAGGGTCAACAGTCCAGAGCAATGGAGATTGTGGAAAAGAGGTGAAGAAATGTGTACAGGCAGGATGGAATGGGTGGAGAAAAGTGTCAGGTGTGATGTGTGATAGAAGATTTCAGCTAAAATGAAAGGAAAGGTGTACAAAACTGTGGTGAGACCAGCGATGTTGTTTGGTCTAGAGACAGTGTCACTGAGGAAAAGACAGGACACAGAGCTAGAGGAAGCAGAGATGAAGATGCTGAGGTTCTCCTTGGGAGTGACCAGGATGGATAGGATCAGGAATGAGTACATCAGAGGGACAGCACATGTTAGAGGTTTTGGAGATAAAGTCAGAGAGGCCAGACCGAGATGGTTTGGACATGTCCAAAGGAGAGATAATGAATATATTGGTAGAAGGATGCTGGGTTTTGAACTGCCAGGCAGGAGGCCTAGAGCAAGACAAAAGAGGAGTTTTATGGATGTAGTGAAAGAGGACATGAAGGTAATTTGTGTGAGAGAAGAGGATGCAGAAGACAGGGTTAGATGGAGGCAATTGGTTCACTGTGGCAACCCCTGAAGGGAAAAGCCAAAAGGAGAGGAAGATTAATGATATATAATTTGGGTTGCTTGATCAGTCTATAAATTAAATCTACTCTCAAAAAGCAACAAGTGCACAAGTGTGCACAATGACCACAAAGAGCAACATTAAGAGGATATAAAATCAATAAACTCTACAGACAATGATGCATCAAATAACTTTGTGAACTGGAACAGGGGTTCTCAACTGTTTTCACTCTGGGCCCCACATTTTTGGATTGTCAATAAGTTGTACACCAATTTTGCAAAATTCAAACCTAGTAATGTATTTTTCAAAAATAGCCTTTGCAAAAACCTCATTCAGTTTTTTTAAAAACATAAATAAATATTTACATGTACGAAATACAAATTAGGGCAAATTTTATGACAGCGAGGAGGAATATGGCATCTGTATGGCAAGGAGTAATTTGATACTAATTAGAAAAGAGTTTTTAGTCTTTTGGCTGTGGCATCCTGCTGCCATTTCCTGGCACCCACAGTGTTATTTTCTTGAGCGTAGCAATTTTATCTGACTATAAAAAAATAATTTTCAATTTATGGACAAGTTTAATGTGTTGAGGTGCTGAAACATACCAGTAATATACGCAACTCATGCGAGACAGATTTCATTGTCAAATAGTTCAGCTTAATGGGAATTGTCGTCTGAGAGGAAGGTTCTATTTAAAGCCAGGATATTTTGGAGCGACATAACACTTTTATGGTTTATTTTTTACTTTTGAATCCTTTTGTGTTTTTGAAAGGCAACAACTGTTCTTTGCATGTGTTTAATTTGGTTCACATATTAATGCAGCCAATGCCTTCTTGTACAAAAACCAGTGGGTCAATGTCTCATTTGGTCAATATTGCTTGTTGTCATTTCAGACAAGATCTGCAGTCTGGTTTTTGTTTGTTTTTTTGTTTGTTTTTTTGTTTGTTTGTTTGTTTGTTTTTGTCATTATTGCTATCACTAGTAGCTTAGCTAACATGAAATGTAAGGTCTATTTATTTCAGTTCAGGGTCAGAGAAACAGATCTCTCTTTGTCAATAGTGAGTGGATGACCTTGGAGATGGTCCTACATATGGTGCATAAATTGGAAAAGTACAAATACCGTACTAAAAATTGTGAAAACAATATACAAATTGTTGTTGCTAAGTATTCAGTGATGCGCAAACCTAGTTAATTCCCTCCTGATCAATGCAAAAACTCTGGCTGCACATCAAGTGTTATTGTATGGAGCCTGTTTACTGAGATCAAATACCATACTGTAGACATCATTGAAAGATGGATGCATTGGCATGAAGAAAGTGTATCTTTGATATGGCATAGCCAAATTTTTAATGATCTCTATATCATGGATGGGCAGTTTATATAGAGAGCATTTCATTGAATTAGACACTTCAGGGTGTTAGTTCACTTGCCCTTATTTCTGCCAGGGTACCCTCATATACAGTATCTGGCTACAATCTGGCCCTGTCTACAACTGACCTGGAATATGGCATAAATACCACTCGGATTTTTCCAGTACAGAAACACACACAAATTCACTGACACACAGTAAAAGACAAATATTTATTAAATTTACATTTTACAGTCTTGTGCGTGGGTTCTCTCTGGGTTCTCCGGAAGTCGGAGAACCCGGAGAATGACACAGTCTTGTGATTATGATAGTGACATTCACAATTCAAAAACATTTCTTGGGATACTTTTACTGAAATCAAAAGATGTTCTAGTGACTGACAAATCCAGTCTGTCACAAAGAAGAAGCACGTCATCTTCAGCGTATCAGCTGAGTGAGTCACTGAACTTTAAAGTTTATAGATTCTCCTCCATAGAGAAACTGTACTCATGTTGGAGCACAATAATATGAGAATCCAATTCAGGTGCAAATAAAAAAACATTTGTCTAACTTCTGCTTCCTGATCATTAACACGAAGAAATACTTTGTGATTTTTTAAATTATCCTATATAACATTTCATATCAATGTGGCACAACAGACATTGTGTCTCGCCAGTCAAACATGATCCCCAACTGACTTTATATTCACCGTCTGTAGGTAGCCTCTTCCATTTTGCTTCTCTCAAGTCCATTCAGTTTCTCTGAATACAAAATGTCGAGAGTAGAAATGACTTTCTCCTTCTCAGGTTGGTCCTTGGCCTATAGCTTCAGGCAACACACTCTTCATTGCTGTAGTCTCAGTTTTGCACATGCAAAGTTCTTCTTTTGAATTTTTTTCCTCCAGAAGTGACACCGGAGGAGTAGATATAGTGTGACTGGATGAGAGGGCAGGTTGCCATCACGACACCTCACATTTCTGCTGAGCTTCTGACCTTCTGGCCGCAATATGGACTGACCAGGAGTTGTCGCCTGCCCATCTCTGGGACATGCACAAACTCCCCTCACCCTCCTGAAGCTGAGTCGATACTGGCACATCTGGGCTCTGGCTCTGAAGTTCTGCAAGTTCAAAAAATAATACCGTGTTAAAGTAGCAGAACGACAGCACCACATTGAGCACAAATATGTATAACTGAAATCAGAAAATTAAACATATTTCTCCGTCTCTTCTGAACAAATGTCACTTGTAAAAAAGCCTTTATACAAACCAACCTGTACAAGGATGCACCTCCTCAGTATAGATCTGTAGGAAGACAAGTGCAGAGAGAAGCACCAGCCATCGGCAGGCCTGATCCGGGGCCTCCTTCAGCCTGGGCCTCCTGCTCTGAGAGGCCGGGTACAGGATTCGGCGGAATCTACGGCGGCCAGTAGGAGATGGAGGCACAGAGGAAGAATCAAAAGAGATGGTTCTGGTGAGCTGAAGAGGTGCCAGGGTTCTGTTTAAAGTTTTGCAGGAGCAGTAGGTAGGCATAGTCGATGTCTGGCAGTCTTCTATTTGGAGTGTTTTCATTGTTCACCGCTGAGTATTCAGTCAGGTTCTTCTTGCTGTGTTGGTCTTAACACCAACTTCTCTGCCTCTGTGACAGTGATATATATATGCATCCAAACAAAGTAGGTGTTGCCCGTTAGCCTCAGGGCAAGTAGAATCCACCCAGCTTTGGCATCACGTGAAATCATTTTATTTTTAGATGCATGCAAATTCCTCTGACGAGGAATCCTCTCCACTTTTCTTTGCGTCACCTTTCAGATCTTAAGGCCAAACATTGTACCTGCATTACATTCAAAGGATGAAGTCAGTGATTCATTTATATCACTGTCCATTCTGATTTAATTTACATTTAGTTGAAATCACATACAACTGAAAGTGTAGTCCCACCACAGCTAAATCCAGCAGTTTATAGACATGAGCTTAAATAACTAAATGACACATTAAATTTAAATGGCTTTCTTTCTTATTTCTTGTCCCAGAAACTCTGTCTCTAAAGCAGATGTTTCTTTATTAAAGTTTCTTCTGTCATCACCTGGGTTCTCCTTCTCTCTTTTTTCCTTGCATGCAGACTATT